>JBCEWC010000014.1:0-120521 GCA_038996855.1 Solanum aculeatissimum | reverse complement strand
TATTATTTGCTATAGGGGTACGATATTCCATTTTAATTGATCAAATGAGATTAAGATAACAATTATTTTCTTATATTTTTATTAGTTAATGTGATTTTAAAAAAAAATTCTTTAAAAATAATATTTTAATTAGTAATACAACATGTTTAAAAAAAAAATATATATATATACATTAATTTAAAGAAGGGTATTTCTGACCCGTTTGGTAATAATAAGGGTATTTTGGACCAAAGTATCATTGACAAGGACATTTTTGACCCTTTTCCGTTAGTATCAGAGCATTTTCGACCCTTTCTGATAGTACAAGGGCATAAATGACTCAAAGTATAAACTGAGAATATTTTTTATCCTTTCTAATAGTACAAGGACATTTTTGACCCTTTTCCCTAAAAAAAAAATAACATGGGTTCGAAAACTAGTTTTTCCAATAATACTTATTTTAGTTATAAGAGCGACTCCATCATGATATTTTTCTTTTTCTGGTAAAAGTAATGATTATTTTACTTATTTTTATGGCTGAGTAATTCCTGTAAAAGCTCCTGCTTTGTTTAATCCACTCATCCAATGGCTGTAAACGAACAATATTGACACGTGTTGTCATTTAATCCATCGAATACCATTATACTGGTCATTCTCATTTATTTTATTTCTATAATAGCCGTTCATGTAGTTAGGTAATTCAAATTTGCATCCAGCTGGTCCATCAAATGGGTAAAGTTAGCTATTTTTAAGTATCGAATATGAAATATTTATAAAAGAATCATAGTTATTTCACCATTTTCTTTTACGATATTTATGCGCATGATCATGAATACTAATGGGTAAATTTTGTCCTATAATTTTCATGTCAAATTTAAAATTCTATAACAATGACTTTTGTTAGTTACGAGAACTGAAAACAAGTTACATTTAATATTTTTAACGTGCAGATTAAAAACTTTATTTATTTTAATTTAAATTTTGTCACCACATCGATGAAGGAGTAAGTAATGGACTGTTTGGTTCAACTGTTCAACTTCGACCACAAAAATGGTGCAGATTCGGTCAATGTCTTCTTCTCGTAACGGTGAACCCCCGCACTATTCCCAATTGCAAGACATTACTCCATAAAAACGTTTTATAATAAAATAAAAAGAAGGTAAAAAAACAAACTCCAGAATCGAAGTAAATTAAATTTCCAAAAGTAATGCTAACAGTTCAAAGAAGGCAGGATAAAAGCGTCATTTTTCATCACTGAGAATGACAGTGTATAAGAATTAAGGAAATCTGGAATAGTTAATCCCTAGCTAAGAAGCTGACAAGTGGAAAAGACTCTAATTATTCTCAAATAATTGCAAAATTAGCTCTTACCCATACCACCTGGTATAGTGAATTGACTAAATTACCCTTTTTGAGGTTTGACCAACGTTTGACTCCTCTATTCCCTCACTGACTCTCTTCTGTCTCTTCTCCCCAAAAAAACCAAAAAATCTCTGCTAAATTATGGCAGTGAGAAAGAAAGAAGCTCATTTAGATTCTCAGCTGGCAGAGCTTGTGACGGACTTCAACCACAATTTAAATGCAAAAGTACACCTATCACCCTTTATATTTCTTTTTTGTTTTACCTGTACGGAGCGTTTTGATCGACAGATTAAAAAAAACTTCTACATTTAATTATTTAGGTATAAAGCGCAAAAAATAAAAATATTTTAAATGCATCTTTGACCATAAATTTAAATATTTATACAATATCTAATATAAATATTCTTTACCTTGTTGGTAAGTACATTTTAATTATTATTTGCCAAACACAAGAATACCCTCATCACTCTTCCCTTACCTCGAGCCCCTATCATCTCTTCTTAACTCACCTTTCGATTTTCTCTCTCTTTCTCTCTGAAATCTCCTATAGCATTTTTTTACTCTTTAGAAAAAAGAAAAGAAAGGGAAAAAAACATCCTCTTTCACTGACACATTTTTTTTTAAAAAAAGAAGGTATTTCTCTCTCTCTCTCCCTTGTTCGGTTGTTTGTGAAATTTTCTTTGTTTGCAGAGGAAATGGCTATGGCTTTGCTGGTTAGGGCCAAGTGAGTATTCCCAATACTTGCTTTTTTACCTAGAAACCTCTTTTTATGTTTCAATGGGTTGTTCTGAAACCATCCTAAAAAGGGATATTTTTCGGCTTCTTTTTTCTCTCTACAGTAGAATCTCTGTTCAAAAATAAACAAAAAAGGAACTGACTTTAGCCCCTTTTCACCCCCACACATCCATCCAAGAAACCACCTTTTTTCAAGAATCTCCTAATTTTTGGTATCTTTTTTGTTGCAAAGCTGTAAAACTGAGTAGTGGGGAGAAATGGGGTGTGTTGCATCCAAGTTAGAAGAAGAGGAGGAAGTGGTATCCATATGTAAAGAGAGAAAACAGTACTTGAAATTGGCTGTAGAGAGGAGGTACACATTGGCTGATGCACATTACAAGTACTGTCAAGCATTGTATGGAGTCTCAGCAGCTCTAAAACTCTTTGTTGCTCGACATTCTACTCCTACTTCTCCATATCTCATCACATTCCCACCACCTTGCTGCCCCTCTTCTCCAAAAAAGGAGAATGTGGTTTCAAACCCCTTGTTTCTTCAGCAAACACCTTCTGAGCCAACCCAAGAAACCATTTGCTGTGAGCCATGCAACAAACCGACAACAACCCCATCAGATTCTTCTGAGGAAGAGAGAGAAGAGAAAGTTGTGAAACAGGAACAACAGCAGCAGCAGCCACAAGGTTATGGCTATTTTTACATGGAAATGCCTCAGATGGTGCATTCACCACCAACAGATTTTGGTTGGGATTTTTTCAACCCTTTTAATAGTGTAAGGCCAGAGATGATTAGTGGATATCATAGGATTTCCGAGGAGGATTTAAGGGCAGTGAGGGAGCAAGAAGGGATTCCAGATTTAGAAGAAGAGGAAGATGAAGATGAGGAAGAAGGGAATGGAATGAAGGAAGAGGACAAGGTAGTAGCCACTAAAGAAAAAGATAACATGGAGCAAAGAGAAAATGGGACTGAAGTTGTACAACAAGCAGTGCATACTGCTAATGTAAACCAAGAGTACCAGAAAAAAGGTTTGACAGTTGTGGATAATCCATTACAGGGGAGGGAGTTACTTGAAGCATTGATTGACATTGAAGACCATTTTGTCAAGGCATATGATGCTGGCAAGGAAGTATCAAGGATGTTGGAGGCAAATTGGGTACATTCACAGCCTAATTTGGGGGAACCCAAAGGTAAAGCATACTATAAAATAAGTTGCTGTCATTTTTTGAGTGAGAAATTTCATTCTGAAATTCTTCAACATAGTCAAATGTTTCATTGTACTACTTTTCTTGAAATATCTTCTTTTGCTCTAGGTTTATGTTCCTCTTCAGTTGTTTTGGCTCCAGTACTATTTCCTGTTAGGAATATGTTGCTACTGGGCTTACATGATAATCTTTTGCTTTACATCTATTGGCCTCTTTAATTGGATTTTGGTTCCAGTAGGAAATGCCTTGAAGTTTTATTGCAGTTGGTCTTACTTGATAATCTTTTTTCCTGGAAAAGAAAGTAGCATCCAATTGTTTTTCAAGAGGAAATTTTTCCCTCTTGAGCTGGCAAAGTGCAAAGTGATATCCAATCATTGAAACTTGTGTAAAAATTTCATATCCCTATTGTGCTCATGGAGGTTTTGTGAAGATTATTCACCCTATTAGTATCTAAGTTCCTCATGATTTACTTCACATTTCTCACACTAACTGATCAATTTTCAGGATAAGAGAATAGTCTTGGCTGGTCTGTGTGGGATATAGGTTGTTCGGTTGATGAGAGTTAAATTACTGAACTTATCTATAATAACTAGTTGTGGAGTATGTATTGAGGTTTTCAGGTTTCATTATTTTCTTAATTTGTTCAATTATCTCATGTATGCAGACAACTCAACAAAGATCATCCCAGCTATTACTTGGAAGTCTCCTGCATCTCGGTCGCCATCATGCCAGAGTCTCGTAGCGTCTAGTTCCAAAAGTTCTTCCACATGGACAGAATTCAAGAATGATCTATTTGATGACTATGGTGGAATGGGTTCTGGGAGCCATTTGCTGACACTAGGAAGACTATATGCGTGGGAGAAGAAGCTGTATGACGAGGTTAAGGTATATGAACACTCTCTTATTGAATCCTTAAAAGTTGCTCGCTAGGAGAGGATATGTTCTGCAACAGTTAAGCCCAAAACAAGTCATATAACATCTTCTGTCATATAAGAACACTATGAAGCCTGCCTCACCCATGTCAATCAGCATTTTTCTCAATTTGCAGAAGATTACACATAAATGTGAGTGGCTAATTGTATTTATGAGATCTCTGATATGACCACCAGTTGGTTGTTCTGGGACCTGGAGCATCTGTATTTTGTCATTTTGTCTGTACATAAGTTGGCATATGCTATCATTATGTTCAAGTACTTTTGTTATTAGACTGATATAAGCCCTACTGTAGGACCAATATAAGCCCTACTGTAGGACCAATACTTTGATTTTCTATAGACTTCCAAGGATATTTTACCTATATTGGGCTATTATTAGGGGAACACCACTCCACATGGTTAAAACAATGCTTCAATTTCACGGAACGTCTTTACTACTATATTCAGTTGTCAAGTGCTGTCATTATTTCACTTTCCATTGATCATTTTGGCTCAGTTCCTTACATCTACACTCACCCTCAGGCTGGAGATAGCACTTGGAAATTATATGAGAAGAAGTGTAATCAACTAAAAAATCATGACGCCAGAGGAGATGAAGGACGGACAACAGACAAAACCAGAGCGGCAGTAAAAGAACTATATAGCAGGATCCTTGTCACAATTCGAAGTGCCGAGACCATATCAAAAAGAATTGACGAACTACGAGATGAAGAACTGCAGCCTCAAATCATTGAACTGCTTCAGGGGTAATGAGGAGTTAACTGGGTAGCAAAATATCACTTAATCCAATATCTTCATTTACCGACTTTATTTACCCTTTTTTGTCTATTTGATACAGTATGATGAGAACTTGGAAGATTATGCTGGAATCCCATGAGATCCAATACAAGATTATATTCGATGTGAAAAGTTTCACCTGTCCTACATATGGAAAGTTCTGCAATGACTCTCATCGGCTTGCCACGCTCCAGCTTGACGTTGAGCTTCAAAATTGGCGCGGTCGCTTCCAAGATTATATTGCTGCCCAGAAGGCTTATGTGGAGGCACTCCATGGATGGCTGTCCAAGTTCACAGTCCCCGAAGTTGAATTCTACTCTAAAAGTAGGAGTTCAACTCCAGCTTGTCGAGCTAATGGTCCTCCACTTCTCATGATTTGTCACGATTGGTTGTCTGCCATGAACAAGTTGCCAGATAGAGCAGTTTCTGTTGCCCTAAAAGGCTGCGGAAAGGATGTAAGAGCTTTGTGGGTTCAGCAGGGAGAGGAACAGCAACAAAAGCGAAAAGTTGACAGCATGTCTAAAGAATTAGATAGGAAAACACTGGCATTCCAAAAGGTAGAGAACAAGCTTTATGAGTTCAAGCTCACGGACCGAAGCTCAGAGCTCCAAATTGATCACAGAGCTGAGTATCTGAAGGAGAGGAAAGACTTGCTGGACAACTTCAGGAAGAAGGTTGATCTAGAGAAGGAAGAACACCAGAAATGCATGCAAGAAACTCAGCGGATCACTCTGAACGGCTTTCAGACTGGATTTTGCAGGATTTTTGAGTCTATAACAGAATTTTCCAGTGCAGCACTAAAAATGTACAATGAGCTACTTAGCAGCACTGAGAAAGTTGGTAACCCGCCATCCATAGAGAGCTCCCAAGCTGGTGAAGATGTTAAAAGATGACTTTGGCTGGTTTAGATCCCTAATTTAATGCATAGGTGGAATTGTTAGTTTGTATATTACGGTGGCATCAAAGCAGCTCGCTGAGATGTAGTCACCTGTTTTCATGATTGAGTTTATTGAAGGTCAAAGGCCAGATTTCATCGGATAGTTTTTGATTCCCCCACCATACTCCCAATAAACTAAATACCTGAGCATTTTCTGGATTGTTTGTTCGGTCAAAGCTACTGAAAAATTGAGTCCCTGCTTATCATCAAGCAACGTGGTTTTTGGCTCAAAGGTGGTAATTGCCACTCAGGCGATGCAGAAGTTCGACAGCAAGAAATGTTAATGGTATTGCTCCATTACCATTTGCATATGTAGACTTCATTACCGTATGCATGAATCGAGAGCCAAAGGAAAACCACGTCTTAACTTCAAACCATTAGTTAGAGGATACTATGAATTAAATTAAAAGTAAGCCACTCTCTTGACTTGGCCTTTACGGAATATCTAACCTTCAAACAGAGTTTAATCTTAACAAAACAAATAAAAGCACACTCTAAATTGATTGATTTCAAAGGAGTTAACAAAACTGCACTTCATCGCAGGAATCCCAGCCTGTTATAATCAAAATACCCTTCTGTGAGAAGATATTCAGAATACGTCTAATCCAAATTAAAACATAGTAAGCCACAACTTTATATCAGAACAAACCGGGGGATTAAGATACAGTTGATAGAAGAAGCAAAACTGAGAATCTATACTAGCTTTATAAAACAAATATCAGGACTTCCAAAGTTTTAGGAACATACTTTTGTACATTTTAACAAATTACTGGTCCTAGACAAGAACCTGAGTAGGCAACAAATAGCCACAGACCTTGCAATAGCAGTTCATACATGCCTTTGAGTTACCCTATATCAGATACAACGAGACCAGAAATTGTGAGAAAAGTATAAATTCACTAACAACCGTAGCAGGAGTGTGTATACCCAGAAAGGGGACAATGTCTACTTGCAACCAATTTTCTACTGCTGAACCTACCACCGCACCAGCAACCAGCCCACCAATTGTTATCACGCTTGCTTTCCCTGTTCACAAGTAAAGCTTGTGTCACTTTTCCTCAGAAAGCCAATATCTAGTTCTACAAATATTTTTTGGCAGAAATACAGTTCAGATGAAATAAAACACTAATCAGAATCATAACTCAGTACAATTCCATTGTTGGTGTTTACAAAGTCTCATTTGCATTATCCAGAAGCCAATGCATCCACACATATCAGCTCCTTCAAAATTTCATTGGCTTTTATGTGGCTATTACTCATGTCATTGCCATATGATATATAAGAATTATATAAACCTGTTTTCAATTTTTAAAAAGAGCATGGTCTCCACTCTCAACTAGCTTAAAATGATTTCCACTTCTGTGAGTTGGAAAAATTGTATATGTGATCTTTCCTACCTATTCTTCAAATTCGAGACACAAACTTTAAGGAACCTATTTTATCCCTTTTTTTATATTTCTTCAAATAATTGTACTAAAAAAAATTCTTCAGTTCACAACACCTGAAGAATTGATGTACACGTGACAAGCTTCTTCATATTTATACATTGCATGATATGTATTCCTAATTCTTACCAGAATAACTCTCACCAAACCAAGCCATCATGTAGTTTTTTTGTATTATGGGAAAATATAAAAGGAGGTCTTCACCACAGAACCAACAACTTTAATTTACTGGGGGTATTAGGAGTTGAGGACCAAAATGTATGTTCATTATCAACATGATTAAAGATGTGGATCCATACTAATTAGAAGAAAGGCATTCAATAATCAACAACAATCCAACCCTATTAATTAAAAAAAAAAAACAGCAACACAAGAAAAATCCTTGTATGATGTTAACAACTGTTGAAGAGAAATACACTTGTTACACGCCAAAAAGATTCTCTGTAAATGCATACTAGCATGTGCATGGAAACAAGGTCTCTTTATCAGACAAGGTTAAAAGTTGTAACTAGCTTTAGCTATGAAATGCATATGATAAGGATTAGAACCGAGTTACAGTTTTCTTGAGGGTGAGTTGTCATTGTTAAAGCTAAAATGATCCAAAGATAATGCTTAAGATCCAGTTAGCATAAAATGTCAATGAACAAACTTAACACATATAGGGAGCTGTATGAGAGTCAAAAATACTAGCTGCATCAGAAAGCTCCTTCTTCCTTTATTGTCCTCGTATGCCATGTGTCCCTTTACTCGCATTTCATATATTTCATTCTTCTTTTTCTTTCTTAAGCCCCTTACTAGCTTCAAGTAACAGCCTGGCCATTACTCTAGCATGACTGAAATTGCATACTGATGTCTCTCTTTGGACTCTCAGATTTTTTAATTTAACCTAGAAGTGAAACAAAGAAAAGAAATATATCTTCCTTACCCAACTTGACATTTTTCTTGGTCATGAAGTACAAAGTGGCCCCAAAGCTCGTGGCTAAGATTAGTCCAGGAACATCAGCTCCATATGATACTCCTAAGGGTGTTGAGGCTCCATTCACATATGTTAAGACCATTAAGGCTCCATAGACTCCGGCCTGAACACCTAACTCTTTAGCAGCTGGTGCTTCAATTGAGACTGGTGAGCCCTTGACAGTCTTCTGCAGCCATTTGGGCATTGATCCCATCCCAGAAGCATTAGAAGCTTTAACATCAGCAAAGCGTACACTATTATCCACAACTTTTCCAGATCTCCTCTGTGATAAACTTTGCATGAGAAGCATATCATATGCAGCCTCAACCTGAAAAATGTTGAAAGGTTCCGTTTCTCATAGTCAGTAACACATAGATGTGGAGGAGGAAAAAGGCAGAGACTAATTTGAACACAAAGATCTATTCTTTTCCTTCTAACATTTCTGACTTTATGCTTGTTTAAATAACTCCACCACGGAGAATTTCAAATAGCTGGTCCTAATACTAAATACGGAGGTAGATTGAGGATCTGAATAAAAATAGTCATTATATATCATGAATCCTCTAGACATTTAATTTGCTAAAACGGATGTGAGGTTCTTCATATATCCCATCACGAGTAGTTTCGTACTGAGGTGTAGTTGATTGATTGATTAATGACTACTTGACATAAAACAACAGACAATGGCAGTTGCTACAGAGACACATATGCTTTTCCAGTATATATTATATATATAACAACCACCAGTGTCCAGTATCAACACGGCAAAGGAAAACATTGGGATGTTCCCACTTTTTAGCCTACTAATCATTGTTCCAATCTAGTCAATACAGTACAGGTCAAAACCAAAAATATTCACTAATACCTCTTAGCAATAAGATTTTCAAACAGAGCTATGGAGTTACAAATGCACAAAAACATGAACGATAAGTAGGGAAGCAACTAATTATCATGAAAAGGTACTTAAAAACAACAACTCTACAGTAATTGAAGAAAAGATAAGCAGAATAAACTCACAGACCTGCGCAATTGTATCTGGATCATCTTTACAAGAAGAAATAATTGATCTTTTGGCACGAAGAATATCGTCGAAGCTCGCACCCTCAGTGACACCTAACAACTTCAGGGCATTCTCTACCGACATCTCGAAAGGAGCCGAATCGTCGGCTCTCGAACCTGCTTGAACGGCGGTGTCCAATTTCCGGCGGTGAGAAGCAAACGCCAGCCTCCGCAGGGAACTATCGGAGTTCGGAATTTTCGGCAAATGAGCGGAGATTGGACGACGGCGGATTAGAGTAGGCCGGGCTGAACCGGCCGGGTCACTACCGATGATGGTGCGGTTGGGCCGAACCGAGAGAGATGTGGCCATATTTTGTTTGGGCACAGTGAATATCTGAACGTGTGACAAAAAACCGAGCGTACAAATAAGGAAACCAAACTGTTGAAGCAACGGAATTGTGTGTAATACGTGCCGTTTCTTGTTAGGCAACTGGTGATGTGTAAGTAAACTAATTGTTATTCTGGTCCACTGAGTTAGTGTTTATTCCGAACTCGTACCATCTGGTTTGATGGATCTTCAATCCAGTACATGTACTTTTGGGGGTCAACAAATTAAATGAAATTGAATTCTTAAAGGCACTATTAGCCATTGGGAGAGTTGTTATTAAAACATCAATACCAGTTTGCGCTTCGCTAACCAACTTAAAATACTTTTAGTTTTAGGGTGTGTTTGAAAAGTCATCTGGTAATTGGATTTGGACAGTAATTACATTGTCTTATTTGTTTGTTAGAATGTAATTGCAGGGTAATTATAAATATGTTGTTTGGTTGCACGAGTTAATTACAAAGTTATATTAAATTTTAAAAATAAAATTTAATTATCTAAAATTAAAAAAATTATATTAGACAAATATAGGTATTTATAAATAATATTAAATTAAATATTTAAGATATATATTGTCTTTCAAAAATATATTAATTAGTAAATATATATTCTTAACTAATATTATAAAAAATCAATTTATATTTTTAAAATTAGTATATTTTAATTAAATTAATTATAAAAACTAAAAATATAAGTTTTATGCGAACATCATGAAATGTGTGTTTGACAAAAATATTAAATATTATAAATATAATATCATAGTAAAATTGTTAAAATATTTGATAAAAAAAGAATTTATCTAATCTAACTTAGAAAATAAATGGCTTGTAATGTGAAATATCAAGTTAATACTACAAAAACAAATGAAACTAAAAAGTATAACATAAGTTTTAAATTCAAAATAAAAAATCTAACATAATACTCTTATGTCAAATTTCAATATAACATACATAAGTATGATTTAAAAGGAAAAAAATATGTATATTTATAACTTTATCCAATAATGAATTCAACTTTAACTTAAAATTAAAATAGTAATAAAATCGTGCTAGTGAAAAAAAATAAAACATAGAATAAATAAATAAATAAATAAAAGAAGATAATGTAAAAAAAGCAAGACACATAATGGAGCCTAATAATATAAAGTTCAACATGTCTTCAGATAAGGTAATCAATTGGCGGATACTCTAGCTAATAGTGCATTTAATAGTGTGAAGAGGAGGTGCTTGATCAACTTTCACATTGATGTAGAAACGCTGTAAACATGTATAAAGCACAAAAAAAACACTACGTCAGGTCAAAGAAAATCAAGGTATCTCCATTCCAGCACTGATGACAAGTAAAACTAGCAACACATAATCTCACAGAGTTTATATTTACGGATTGAATACTATATTTATTTAACATTTGTGAGAAATAAAAAAATACATAACTTACGAGAATACAGGTTACAAAAAAAGAAAAAGAGCAAAAGTAAGAGCAAAGGGCAAGTTAATTCACACGGAGCTCTAAAACTTTTTTCTCCATTCGTTGATTATGCTAAAGAAGAGGACATGAAGGGATGAGAGCCAGAGCCAATTAAAATAGAGAAATAAAAGATCAAAGAAACAAAGAAACGTACAAATGAAGACTGAGGTCTTAAGTAATTCCAGTTAAATTTATAATTGGATTACACATTTGAAGTACAGAATGAAGTCAAGGTTTAAAAAAAAAAAAAAGATACTGATGAAGATGTCCCAATAGCATCCTAGGGAGTAAGTGAATCACCAACAAAAGTCAAAGTAGAAACTTTGATTTATCGAAGGCAACATTCAGGGTGGACTGGTGGAGGTGGGTTAGGAAAGGTGAGGGTAGGGTAAAATCATTGTTTGGTTAGTTCCATGTCTTTTTAGTTTCGTCTGGTTAGTTTAGTTTTTTTTTTTAAAAACAGAGTAGAGAAGGTATGAATAAATCAATTTTGTTGCGTCATTCTGAAATTTGGGAATCCGAGCTTTTGATGGTGTGAATGGGTAATCCTTCTTCGGGTATCAATTACCCAAATCAAACACCTAATTTTAAGTATCAAGTATCTTCTAGACAAAAAACATAAAACTTATGTGAGGTATCAATTATCAGAAGTTTGATAATCACAAACACTCCTTCTTAAAGTATCAAATACCTAAATGCACCACTTAATTTTAAGTATCAAATATTTATCATTCTTTAAAAAAAAAGCGAGAAATCCTTTTTCAGGTATCAACCGGTAAATTCTTAATTTTAAGTATCAAGTATCTATCATTCTAAAAAACAGGATTTTGGGCATCATCGCCAAAACAAAAATGATGAATCATTTTCTTGCGATTTCTCAGCCAATAATGGATCATTCATTTTTTTAATCTATTTTCATGAAATCCTTCATCGTTAGAATCAGAATGCTGTCTTTGTGAAACTTCAAAATGAGGAATCCATATGTATCAACGATTGAACATATTGGACAACTACTATGAAGAAGATGATAAAAAAAGGAAGACAATAGGTTTTGATGGAGAAATCAGAGACTTTTCAATTTCTTCCCTTTTTATTTAGTTTGAAAATAATGATAAAAAATTAAAATTAAAATTAATCGTGAAAAGATTGATTAGAGAACTGAAAAATAAGAGAATTATGTAGATATTGATTAGAATACTTAAAATTAGGAGGGAATTTGGGATAAATTAAAGAGGAGTGAGAAATAATAGTCTATGTATCTACAAGTTGGAGAGAAAAAGTAGAAATAAGGAATTTTTGTAATTTTTTAGAATGGTAGGAATTATTAGAAATTATGGTAAAATATGTTGTGTAATTTTGTGATTTTTCCATTAATTATAGGTCTTACTGGGCTGATAAACCTTAAACTTTGGGTCTGCTTTGATTGAATTTAGCTGATTTATTTTCAATTTTTATTTTATCTTAGTATTAATAAAAGAGCCATCAACCCATAAAATTTTTTTTAGAAAAAAGTATGAATTTTTTTATTAGTTTCTCTTTAGCGATGTACAATATAACCAAGAAAATATGTGTTTGCTTGTTACGGATGATAAGTTAATGCAATTGCGATTTTTTGAAATCACATGAGTTATAAATGATGGTTGGGAGTTGGGGTTGAAATTGGGTTTGGGGGTGGGGAATGGGAGATAAAACTTAATCTTATTAACGTTTTACCACGCGTATACTTGCTCATTATTATCACTATTACACGTTGACTTTTGTGATGATTACAGACATGTAACAATTGAAGTGGATTACTAATTATGCAAAATCAGTTCATTTACGAGACTTATCATAATCGATCACTAAACACTTAGCAGTCATTTCACTCAAGAGCAACACAAATTATTATCGTTGGGTTAGGTTTAAGTATGAAGTAGAAGGTGCTCAAAGAGTGCTACTCTAGGATGCACAATTTTGCACCTTAACTAAAGTTATTTTTGTTGAATTGGTTCTAACTATGCACAATCTATCACACGTCATCTTTTGAATCATCCATGTGTTGAATTTATATTTTAACCAATTCATATTCCAAAAGTTCTAATGAGGAAAAACTAATTTTTCAATTTTCAAGAATAACTTATGTTACTGTTCAAAATTATTTTTTATTTTATTATAATAAACATTTGATCAAACACCTCAATTCTCTAAAATAAATAAACACTTTTCAAACAAATAAATGTTTTTAGAATCTAGAACTAGAAGTTGACAAGTTATGCCATTAAGTATCAGAAAAAGTCATCGAGCATATTTAATAATCGGAAAAATCACTAAATTTTGCATAAGTATCATATAATACCACTGGTATATGTATTTGCGCGATGCACAAATAATATTAATTATTATTTTTAATTATTTTAAATTGTACAATCTTGTTTAAACATGTTAAATCATATTATTGTATTATTTCTCAATGAAATGTACTCTCCTTCCCTCCCCCCACCCCCACCCCCAACTCCTTTTTCCGTTTTTGATAACCAACTCTATATGTTAATGGAGACAACAATCATGTGATTATAAAATGACTTTTATATTTTATTTTTTTTTTGGCTTAATTTAGTTATCAAATATTCTTCTAACTAACATAAAATAGATATTTTTCTTTTATTTAATCGTTAGTTATTAAATATAAATTTTATTTTATTATTTTCGTCTCTTCAATTTTAATTTTATGAACAATCATGTAACTTTATATTTTTAAAATTTAATCTAACTACTTCATTATATTCTCAAAATTTAATCTTTTCTATCTTTTTTTAAAATCTTATGTATTTTTAAATTCAAATACATTTTATCCTTATTTATTAACTTTGTCTTAAATTTACCAAATGACTTTTCAATAGCTTGTCACTTGAATTATTCACTTTGCAAACTGCTCTCATTTATTATATATAGATAGATAGATGTTGTTATTATTGTTTATTAATGATAATTTTATATTTTTATTTTTAATTTAATACTTAAATTAAATATATTTAAATTTATTTTAAAATATCTGAATATGATAAGTTTATGAAATAGTAAGGATTTATTTAAAACTTTTATACCAATGAGTTTTTATTTATAAGCCAATAAAAATCTTTTCAATCTTTTTTAAAACTCTTATGTATTTTTAAATTCAAATACATTTTATCCTTTAATTCAAATATTTTATTACCATATTTATTAACTTTGTTTCAAATTTACCTTAACTTTTCAATAGCTTGTCACTTGACTTATTCATATTGCAAACTATTCTCCTTTATTTTATATATATAGAAATAGATATGTGTGTTTCCCTCCAGTAACTTTATGCCATGTTTAAGTAAAATTGTGTATTTTTTTGTTACTAAGGTCATTTTAGCGATTTTCATAATATTTGAATAAATTTTTTGTCATAAAAAAATATTTATAATTTAGTGCACTAGAATATTTGTACTCCTATTTTTTGGGCCCAGTTCAAGATATTTTGAGCATTTCCAAATGACAACATAGCAGTCCAAAATACTTGCAAGTGTTAGAGGGGGGCACGGCTTATTGTTGGTCCCGCGCGCCAATCAAGCACTCAACTGGCGTGTCACCATTTTACTTGAACAACACCTTTGGAGTTCTGGATTATAATCTACTACTACAGTTTTTTGAAATTCAACAAATTTTGAGAATTTTTAATTAGATTGAGATTTGAAGTAAACAAAATTGAGATAGATATATCTACACTATGTAAAATGAATACATACAGAAATATTCATTGGGACTGCCTCTACGTGAATCCCGTGACCGTAACAATGTCTTTTTTTTGCTAATTAATCATTAATTTATGATTTATTAAAATGATTAATTCAAATTTGTCTGAATAAATTCATTATAAAGCCTTTTGTTTTCAAACTTTTCTTCATGTTCAGTATCCGAACGGCGAACATTACACCCACTGATGCAAGGGTAAAGCTAGTGAATTTACCTACGAGTTTACTTTAATTAAATCATAATCTTCAAATTCTAACTCTTGACTAGATCGGTATATAAAAATATTTTTCTTTTTCACGGACAAAAACAAGTACTTTCTTGATTTAAATTTATTTATTTCTCTTATTAGGTCCTATTATTAAAAAAAGTATTTTTATACTAATTTTTTAATTTCAAAATTTCACATGAATATCTAAAATTATAAGATTAAAAATAATATATTAATGTATTTTCTAAATCCTTAATTTAATATTAAGTTTTAAATTTTGGACAAAATCAAAATCATGAATTAACAAATTGAAACAGTAACAGCTTTACTCATGTAACATGTTGATTTCCATATTACAGTATTAATCCATCTCACGTTCTCATATTTATTTTTCTATCTATCTATAAGAAAAAGTCCCAATTATTCATCTCTGCCATCAGATCTCGGTATCGTTTCTCCACGGTCCACCTTGCTCTCTCTCTCTCTAAAAATTTGTGATTGAGAAGAACAGGTATGTTTCCATCTACAGATCCATTCTCGAATCTTCTCTTCTTCGTTTGCGATTGGATAAAATCAATTCACCGGAATCCGATTTGGTTTCTACTTACATCTGGTTGTAATCTGCTGATTCTGAGTTTACTTGTATGGTTCCATCTCACTGTTGACTTTTGCGTTTCCGTTAATTTGCTTTAAACTGTATACATATTTGATGTTGACTGAAGTAAATGGATGTGTTTCTCGACTTTTTGAACTGCATTTCTTCCTGGCATTTTGATCATCTGCAGATCAGGAGGGGAGCCAGATAGGCCAAGGAGTTTATGTGAATCCCCTTCTGTGGAAAATTACACTGTTTATACTTGATTTTTTTTTTATGCATATATTAGATGTTGAACCTACTTAATGAAAATTCTTGCTTCACCACTGGTGTTGATGTTTGTGATCTGACGATCAAGGATGAAATATTTGTGTCATTTTGTGGATGTTAATTGTAACTTGTTATTAATTATGACTTTCAGGTTAAGTATGGGTTCTGCACCAAACAATATTGAGATGGAGGAGGGAACCCTGGAGGTTGGAATGGGTAATTTTATTTGATCCTTCTCTTTTTTCTCCAATCCATCGATTTTCTAGAGTAGAAAGTATATTTAGCATTGGGATGATGTTGTATGTGCATTATGGCTGAAGAAAAACTTGAGTAGAAAATAACACTTAAAAAACTAATGTTGAAGGTAATTTTCTTCTTATGAGATTATATGATACAAGGTATGAGGTCAACGAGATTCGGTAAATTCGTGTACAATTTTTTTGAGCTTCTCTTTGTGATTCCAACTTTATGGGATGTCATGGAGGGGACGATTCATATGTACTTGATTTATCCAGTGGAAATGATCATGCCTGACATAAGGTACAAGTCGCATACATAAAGGATAAAATAAGATAAAATTGTTTGACTACGTTCTACATGTACTTCCTAATACGCCGCTATGGTGGTGCGATGCTATGATTTCTTTTTCTTATTTTAAGAAAGTGCGGCACTGCGGTGATTGGAGGAGTTAAAACTTTAAAGCGAACAAGGTAGGGCTAAAATCACATGGAGGTTCACAAAATTCTTACAATCTTTGGAGATTTATTTGGACTTAGTGAAGGACAAGACGTACTTGTAGCAAATGATTGCTACTAGCTTGTAGAGATTAATGCCTAGTCGTTTTGATACTCTTACATAGGTCGAATGTTTGTCAGAACTGTTTGGGTTATGGAATGAAACAGGTCCTATGGTGCGGAGTGCATATTGAGGCTTCATATAGCCAAACTTAACTACTTTGATGTCGTTGCATTGTTTTTGTATTATATATAAACTCTTAAATTATAAAACCTGGCAGTTAAAAGTTTGTTGCAGATTTCTAACATTATGTACAATTGCAGAATATAGAACTGTCTCAGGTGTTGCTGGACCGCTGGTCATCCTAGAAAAAGTGAAGGTAATTGTTGTATGCTTTGCTAATGTCCTTTTTTGGTTTTTCCTTAGTGTGATACTTTATTGTACTTGTGTGTGTTGATGCAACTGGAATGTTCATGTATGTTCTTATCAGGGACCCAAGTACCAGGAGATTGTTAACATTCGTTTGGGAGATGGAACTACCCGGCGTGGACAAGTTCTGGAAGTTGATGGTGAAAAGGCAGTTGTCCAGGTTCTTTGGAATCACTTTTGCTGATTTAGTTGTCCGTTATGTATAAATGTGCTCAATCTCCCTAAGCACGGTCATTTTTTTAATTCTTCCCAGGTTTTTGAAGGAACATCTGGAATTGACAACAAATACACAACTGTGCAGTTTACTGGAGAGGTACACACTACACAGCAACTAATATTTGTTTCTAGACTTCTTTCATTGAACCCAAATATGCAAATCCTGAGTATAGGTCCTTAGTTCTTTGTGTGTCTGTTGGTTAACAAGCCGTGATCTGAAAATTTCACATTCTCAACTTTCTTTAGCCTTTAATAATTTTCTCACTTTACATTTCCATCTTTTTACAAAATCTTGTATTACAACAAGCAGTCAATTGTTAAACATGAAAATGTTGCTAGAGTAATTCTGTGTTTGCAATTGGAGAAAATAGTGGAAAACCACATGGATCCTATGATGGAGACAATTGGACTTTTTAAAATTCTTTTATGGTACTGGATATGTTTTTGTGTGGTTCTGTCATAAACTACTCGATTTACTAATAGCGTCAAATATGCTGGATATGTTTTTGTGTGGTTCTGTCATAAACTACTCGATTTACTAATAGCGTCAAATATGCTTTCAGGTCTTAAAGACACCAGTGTCTTTGGATATGCTTGGACGCATCTTTAATGGTTCTGGCAAACCAATTGACAATGGCCCTCCTATTTTACCTGAGGCTTACAGAGATATTTCAGGTAAGCATTGAGTTCTGGACGATCCACTATTTTTGTTCTTTTATTTGTGATTTCTCTCTAACCTTATCATATGTGTAACTTGTCAATTCTAGGAAGTTCTATCAACCCTAGTGAGAGAACATATCCTGAAGAAATGATACAGACAGGAATTTCTACAGTAGACGTCATGAATTCAATTGCTAGAGGGCAGAAGATTCCTCTTTTCTCTGCTGCTGGTCTTCCTCATAATGAAATTGCCGCCCAGATCTGTCGTCAGGCTGGACTGGTGAAGAGGTTGGAAAAATCTGACAACCTTCTTGAGGTTAGTAGTCTGTCATTTTCCCCCCAATCGTATCAAGGTCATCTTGTGTGTGGACTATCTGATTATTATAATGGAGTTGTTTAAGTACCTTGATAATGGAGGTCTGCTACATTGCTTGAGAGTTGAATGGCCTTTGAAGGTTGTGCTTCCACCTAACTAAATGTTTCTGATTTTTGTTTGAAACTTTACCACTATCGTGACTTGATTGGCTTACATTTGCTGCATTTTAGAGGACCTGCTCACCAGATTATGTCC
This sequence comes from Solanum aculeatissimum, assembly GCA_038996855.1. Classification (NCBI taxonomy): domain Eukaryota; kingdom Viridiplantae; phylum Streptophyta; class Magnoliopsida; order Solanales; family Solanaceae; genus Solanum; species Solanum aculeatissimum. Next base: position 101,905 of record JBCEWC010000014.1, on the reverse strand, counting down.
TAGTGCCGCGAGACCAAAATGTGTGTGCACATTTTTATTTTTATTGATGGGAGTTCATTAACATATACCTCGAAACAGTCACATTTGCAGTCCAAAGTAACTATAGAGGTTAACACTTATGATTGTTTTACTAGTTAGTTTTGTGTGTGTTGCTTCTCTGATTTACCAATGAACAGCTGGACAGGCTCTTTTATGTATCCCTGTTCATTATGCATGTTGATTATTGTATGCAAATTGAAGTTCTCACTTTTTTCGCTTGATGTCAAAGGGTGGTGAAGAGGACAATTTTGCCATAGTCTTTGCTGCTATGGGAGTCAACATGGAAACAGCACAATTTTTCAAACGTGATTTTGAGGAAAATGGATCTATGGAAAGAGTGACACTTTTCTTAAACCTGGTAATGCTTGGATTTTTTTTTACATGAACAAATAGTGATATTTCCTTTTCTTAAATCAAATGCAGCTTTTGAAAGTGAATGTCAAGTTTGATTGGAATGTGTTATGGTTTTGCAGGCCAATGATCCTACTATTGAGCGTATTATTACTCCCAGAATTGCTCTGACAACTGCAGAATATCTAGCATATGAATGTGGAAAGCATGTTCTTGTGATTTTGACTGATATGAGTTCATATGCTGATGCTCTTCGTGAGGTATTGTTCATGAAGTGTATCTTGCAACCTTTTCAACTAAACCAATCATGATTCTGTTTTTGGAGCATTTTTGGACCTTTAAGTAGATACAAATGGTTTTACTAGTTACCTTTTTTATTTTGGGGGGGCTTCTCTTTTTTAGACTTCTGGCACCATAAAACTATAAATTGTCATACAGGTATCTGCTGCCCGAGAAGAAGTCCCTGGAAGACGTGGATATCCTGGTTATATGTATACCGATCTGGCCACAATCTATGAGCGAGCTGGACGTATTGAAGGACGAACGGGCTCTATCACCCAAATTCCAATTCTGACCATGCCCAATGATGGTAAATCACTAAATCCGAGCCAGCAACAATTTTCTGTTATTACTACTTTGCTTTCTAATATATATTTTATGAATCTCTAATTTCTCTTATTATTTCGAGCAGATATTACACATCCAACCCCAGATCTTACAGGTTATATCACCGAAGGACAAATATATATTGATCGACAGCTTCACAATCGGCAGGTATGCTACAAACCGTGTGAAGTGACTACTTACACACACTAGATTAGGGGAATCATATCTGTTAGGGGAGATGATTTAGAAAATGAACTATTGTTCGTATAAATGTAGGAAGTGGATGCCTTTTGCCTTTTCAATATTTTTTTCTCCTGATTTACTCTTTTTATTATATTCTAGATCTTTCTGTTTATTTGATTCGGAGATCATCTGAATTAGATTGTGCATAGTCTGATATTATTCACTGAACTGGATAACTACGTAGTGTCTCAGCAGAGAAAGTGATCAAAAACCTCGGCATTTTATGATTTAGCATTACTATTTTTAAGAAACCAAGGGAGTGTTTGGGTTGTCTTTTTTAAAGTGGCTTATAAGTTAAAAGTCAAAAGCCATAAGTTTGAACCCCAAACTTTTGGCTTTTTTGTACTTTTTAGCTTTAAAAAAGTGCTTAAAAGCATTTTTTACGTTACCCAATCACTTCCAAAACTAAAAAGTTCTTAAAAATCAAAAGCCACTAAAAATAAGTCAATCCGAACACCCATTAAAACTAAATTAGTCTGAAGGGTTTGCTTTGGGATAAATGACTCATTGCTCGTGAGTCGAGTCATTCCTTCAATTGGCTAACCAAGCAAGTCGCAGCAGTGGAAGTTTCTCTTAATTGAGATTAGCTATGAATAAAGCTTATGAGTGTGGATGTTTTGAATATGTTTACGTTTTTTAACAGTGTTCTGCTTATGAATAGAAAATTTATCAAATGTTTTTTCCCTGTCTGAATTGTAACAGATATACCCACCAATCAATGTGCTTCCATCCTTATCTCGATTGATGAAGGTGAGCTTAAGGATCTGTTTAGATGTGAATTTATTTAGATCATTTCACAAACTGAGGGGACGGCAAATGTGGATGTTAATTCACCCCTTAAAACTTTTGCAGAGTGCCATTGGTGAGGGTATGACTAGGAGGGATCATTCCGATGTATCCAACCAGGTAAGACGTTCAGTAAATATGTGTTTCATTATTTGCAATAAATGATGCTTACCGGAAATATTTTAAAAAAATTCAGCTGTATGCGAATTATGCTATTGGCAAGGATGTCCAGGCAATGAAAGCTGTGGTTGGAGAAGAAGCACTATCTTCTGAGGACCTGGTTTGTATCTTAAGATACATTAGTTGAGCTTACTTTGGCCCTAATGTCAGCAACTTTTCACTAATTAAATGTTTCTTGAATAAATCAGCTTTATTTAGAGTTTCTTGACAAATTCGAGAGGAAGTTCGTTGCCCAAGGAGCCTATGACACCCGCAACATCTTCCAGTCACTTGATTTAGCTTGGACACTCCTTCGCATCTTCCCACGTGAGCTTCTCCACCGTATCCCTGCTAAGACCCTGGATCAGTATTACAGCCGTGATGCTTCTAATTGAAGGAGCCAGCTTTGTACTTAATTACCTGTGTGATTGCCTTGGTATGAGCTTGATGATACGTATCATGTGGTTTGCCTCGTTGAATTATGAATCTCCTTTCAGCTCAACAATAAAAGCTCTCTCTACTGGGTTCCCGGAACCAAGGCTCTCCGGCATTTGCAAGACATTTATATTCTTTTGAGAACCAGTTAAGTCGTGGTGTAATTTATTGTGTTATCTGCTCATATGACAGGGTTTGGGTTTCTAGGAAGTACAAAACCCTTCTAATATATTGTTTTCATTTATTTGTTTTATGTGGACCGTGAGCTAATTCTTTGGCATCCTTTTTGAATAATGCTGCCTTATGTGAGCTGCTTCTTTAATACTGGCAACTTCAGTTTAAGATATTTCAGGTAAATGTACTCTTTCTGAATAATGGCAAATTAAGTCTATTCTGCATTGGATTTTATACTCTTCTAGACTTTTTGCGACATAACCTAAAAGCTCAAACATAGAACTGAATATGAGTAATTCGAATTGAAGTTGAAAAAGGAATTGTGTTTAGACATGAAATTACAGTAGTAAACCAAACATTGATTGGCAAATGATGTCTATCGTGCGTGCTTAGTTTTCCTTCAACTGTTTTCAACGGCCTTATTCAAGATTATTTATTGCGTATGCTAATAAATACTAACCTTTTTCCCAGCAAAGATGTTGCTTTTCATCATAGGAACATTTTCTCTTTCATTGTTTCCCAAACACGTGCTAGGAACACCATATTTGATGAGAGCGATACAGATATAGATATTGCTTAGATAATTCAAGAAACTTAAAAAGAGCCGTATTTGATATACAGTAAGATAGAGAACCAATGTTAGAAGGGGGGAAAACTCTATAAAAGAAATCCATAAGCAGTGTGTTCTCTTGTGGTATGACATAGTCTCTATATTTATGGAATAAATGAACACAACGAAACAGAAATGGCCCTCGCAATTTGACCTGTCAAGCAAAAAATAGCATCCAGAGAACTTCAACAGCTTCAAAGGACAAATTATCTTTTTGCTCTGTGCAGATAGTGACAGTCCTAGGCGAACTAGTTTTTCAGATGATCAAACAATAGATTTACACATGTTTGCTTCCAAACAAAACCTCAAATAGATGAAGGATAAAACACAACGTGTTACAATGTTATTCAAAATTTGAAAAAGAAAGTAAACTCCAAGTTCATCCAGCTTTTGAAGTTCTCTTTACAGATGGTAACACAACCGAATCAAGATCCCCTGGATAAGGAGTCCACAAGCCCAATCCTCCCCTACTCTCTTTCAAACCACCCGTTTTATCCTTCTTAAACTCATCTAAAGATTTTACCCACTCTACTTTGGATGAATGTTCGCGGGTATGATTGTGCAAAATAAATATGGAATTATACTCACAGTTAGGGAACATAAAAAATTTGAACATGCCACCTAACCTATAGACAACATACCCAAAACTCAGCTGATCTCTTGGTGTGAAGAGGTGAACTTCATTGAACCACAAGCAACTAAACAAGTTACTCAGTGCAGTATGTTCTCGTATGATAACAGCTCCTTCTGGAATATCTGCAATTAACCAAAAAGAGTTTTCACTATAATGGAAATATATGAGAAGTGACTAAAAAGAAAGAATTAATGTAATGTCCTGGAGAAGTTGCCACTCCTCTTAGTGGTTAAGAACATACAGCAAAGTCCTTTAGCTTACCACTAGGAATACTTTTCTTTGGATTCCATGGTTCCATCCCCTCATAGCGATATATCTTCATATGAAGATCAATCAATGGACGAGCATAACGTTTTCTCCTTTTGTTTGCATCAGCCTCTTCGTACACACTGCGGTGATGCTTGTGCTGAGCAATTGCAAATGTATTTTTCTCACGCCACAAGTATCTTCAAGTAGCCATCGTCTATGTTAGACCACTCAGGCTCAATCAAGATCAATACTTTCTAAACAAAGGAGACTTCTTTCTCGGTTAAAATTCAACAAAGGAGATTAACAGGACAGAGATGATGTACAGGTAAAACTGTAGCTGAGTTGTGGCTTATGTATCAGGCAAACAGTTCTACTGAGTAAGGCTTAGCAAGTCCTGAATCTACCCATTATTACTTAACCACATACTCTTCCAGTAAATCCAATAATCTGACAATACTAGCAATCAAAATCACATAAAAGGAGAAGGAAGGGGGGCCATAAGGAACATAAAGCGAGAGCAACATAACTGGACCGTACCATGAGATATCATAACTAGTATATTACCTTTCAAGTAATAGCAATGGGTCAACTATCAACTCCATTTTACCATCAATCCAGATACTGTACTGTGCTTGAGGAAATAATCTGTGGGTTAATATTTTGGGAACCTTTCCATTCCTTCTGGGCTCATCGTATGGAGGATGCTTCAACAGAATCAAACGCCAGATACCAACCCATTCTCCCCCGTTGTTGTCCTCTCTAACGGTTACATTTTTCTTGATGAACTCAAGGGATACTTCATCGACAACCATAAGAAAGCAAAAGAGCTTCTGAGAACGTGCACTTATATTTGATGGCTGGTGAGGTGTATCATATCCATCAAAAATACCAGAGGCAACAACAAACTGACACTTTTTGACATATTTGACGTCTTTCTGAGCCATTTCTGCACCACCATTTCGTATAAATCCACAATACACCTACAGATGAATATATATCAAAGCTGGACGGATATGACGCAGTAGACTCAAATTGTTCTTGAGAATATTAAGACGAAACCAAATCCACAAGAGTTAGGAATAGGGTGCCCCAAGTATGTATCATATTTTCATTCCTCTTTCCTGGTAAATTGCATTAGTAATATAATAATAGTCATATTCACTTGCTGAGTATGGTAGTCTTTCCAAGTCATATAGTTAATGTTATCACTGGGGAATGGTGCGCACTTATCTCAAGATACTTTATTGATATACAATATGTAAACACATCTCAAAAATAAAGTATAAGGAGGATTGAATAAAATTTGATATGTACTCGAACTATAGTACTATGCCAAAAGCTAAAGGTAGATTTTATATTCAAATCATTGTTTACTGCTCCTTATATGAGCAAAATTTGGTCTTTACCAAAAGTCTAAAAAAGGAGACACTGGATCAGGTAAATGCAACAAACAGGTACAGAAACAGCCGAAGCCTAAAATTAAGTTAGATAAGACGGTATGTTTACTTACCTTCATGGTTGGTTTTACTTTAAAGCTCTCATATCTCTGTTGCCATGTTATATATCCTCCAAATAGAGGTGGTGACTGAGATCCATTGGTTTCTGTAAAATCCTCCGTAATGTAAGAAAGAGACTGCACATATTTTTCCGGAGATCTGCTTTTTGGAATGACGATCTTATTTGGGTCATCTGCTACAGGAATAGAACAACCTACACAAATACAAGAGATAAAAGAGTAACCTTAACATTTTTCCTATGCAAGAAATAAAAAATTATAAATTTGAGAAACTCACGATGTGGAGTCGTCACAAGTCCCAGGCTCTGAATTGCTCCATAAATTACACTGCTTTTGTTACAAAGGGCTGCATTTGAAGAAAGGAAGATAAATGCAGAATTCATTTTGAGAGGTAAAATCCCTAGGTTGCTATTAATTACAGAAAAAAAATGGCAGTAACAAGATACATACTACCAGTTTCAAAAACATCATGGTCCCATTAACCATAAAGTTAAGAGAACTTGTGAAAGAAGGTAATGTTTCCTTCACATTTACAGTCCAGGAGCTAAATATGCTAGGTTTACCAGTTGGGTTTTGCAATGATAAACCACATTGTTCATTTTCGCAATCCCCTCATCCTCAAAAGTAACACAAAACAAAAGCAAAACTGAATGTACAGTACATATGGCAAAGGAAAAGGAAACAAGAACGAGTAATGCAGTTACCTGAAAAGAAAGCAATAGACGACTGGCAAGACCAAGCATGAAATAACAATGCAGTTAGAATGAGCAGAACCCAAATAATTCCGCCCACAAGAACCAGCCGAATGAAACCCCTTTTCCATATAATCTTCATAGGGGAGTCTTGGTATGATTTCCCACTCTCAAGGCCTTCCTTATCATCTACATTCACAAATAATTTTTCTTCTTCAATTTCAACAGTAATACAAACACTACCACCGCTATAATGCTATACACCCTTTATCATAATTATACTACTAATTTCCAGTTCAGGTTTAACAGTTCCGTGGTGTACTACTATTGAACAAGACACCCTTTATCATATTTGCGCTAATTTCAAATTCAGTTTCAACAGAGATAGAGGCACCATTGCAATGCATGACACCCCTTCATTGTTATTATGAGACACAGAATAAATTTCTCTGTATTACTTCAATAAATTGTTGAATTATTCAAAATCATTTAACTAACTGAATGACGTCAAGATGGAAAGCGTATCACACAGTATGTACTAATCAGTAACACAACATTTAGCTTTACCTCTAGATTGAAGATGGTTACGGTCTGCCCTTCGGCTAGCTCTTAAAGAAATGGACGGCAAGAAATTGCTGTCCATACTCAATACATTATGAGGGGATGGATACTCGAGCTAATTAAAATGGCGGACTGCGCAAATCTTGAAAACGCATAAAAATGGATTAAGTTAGAACCCCATTTTCAAGAATTAATCAAGATTAACACTTTATTGAAATGGGTTTTGAGTACTTTACCTTTCAGTTTGAAAATCGAAGAAAAGCAGCTTCCTTTTACCAGATTTTGTCCCAATCTATGGAGTACTGTAGAATTGAAACAAAAAGGGTGATTATGATACGATCTGGAAATGGCCTGAAATTGAGTTGCTTGTTGATGTTGTACGCTGGGCTTTGGATGGGAGACGCTGTTATTAATTTGGTAAAAATTGCTAGATTTATTATTCAAAGCGCTTTTCTTGAATTAGAGGAAGGACGCCGACGAATCTTACTGAAGAGAACACTAAGCGATGTCGTTTATGGTGTGACTATTATTACGTCCTAACTAAAAGATTGAACACAACGTAATAATTGGGCTTAGTTCGATTTATTGTGATTTTTTTATTTTAATTCAACTAAATATTATTTCAATTGAATATCTCAATTTCTAATAGAGTGATTTAATTAGGTTTTTTTAATTTAAATTTGATATTTCTTATGTAATTTAAATCGGTTATTTATCACAATAAATAGTAAAATTCTAAATATTTCTACTTAAATTAGATGTGTATAAATAAAATATTTTATGTGATTAAATTAGCTATCTAATAGTTGAATGAAAGTACACAAAAATTGTATTAAATCTAAAAGTTATAATTAATCTTTTCCCCTAGGAAGTATTATTTTTTTCTTTACTTTGTTCTCTTTTTATTTTTTTACTGTTACACTCTTCAACAAACAAATAATTTCAATTTTTTTTTTAACACTTAAGCAATTATATAATAAAATATACAGGATCATTCGGTTGATGTTATTAAAAATGTTGTTATATACAATATTTACTTGGCGATTGGGTTGAACTATTTTTTTTTAATAAGTAACTATATAACAATCTCACCACTAAAAATAATCACCGCATAATGACTATTTTTGAAGAATTGTTATTGAAATGACACTCAAGACAAAACATATATTGAATCACATTAATAATTTTTTAAATATACTTCTCATATAGATTATAAAAATAATGATATTAAAGTATTTTTCTTCGAGCGAATTATATGAATAGTAACATATAGTTGCATTCTCTTTTGATAATACAATTACTCACACTTTGATGGCACAAAGAACAGTGAATATAGTAACTTTTCAATCTATCTTTTTGAAATCTCCATCTTGCGTATTGTGATAGGTTAAAAGAATATTTGAAAAACAATAAAAATATGAAAATAGCCTTTCAATCATCGTGTATTGATATAAATATTCTTTCATGTGTATATTCATAAATATAAGTAAATTATCCTTCATATATATATATATTAATGTACACAATTTATATATATAATATAATAAAGTAAATTCTTTTGCCTCGTTTTTTTTTCTAATAAAACAAAAGAAAATTACTGAACAAAGTAGATCAATGTACACAATTAGCTCAATGGACTATAGAGCTAAATCTCAAAAAAAAGAAAAGGAAAATCAACAAATAATACTTCTTTCATGTTGAAAATAGTTTGCAACAACTAAAGTACTAATCACCAAGGTGTAAAAAGAGTGTGCGTTTTGATTTTATTTATTTATTTTTTCCAAAAATCTAAAAAACAAGAAGAGTTATTCTTGGGGCCAAAAATTGTTTGAGTTCTTTTAAATTTTAAAAAATCTCAAATTTTTATATTTTATAAAAAAAAATCATCTTATTAGAATTCAACTAATTATATCAACTACTTTTCCTCATGAAACTCAATCATGATATGAAAATGTATGCTCGTCCTGAGAAAACAATTCATAAAATGTGAAAGTATTATATTAAAGAATAGTTAGTTATTATTGTTATTGTTATTGTTATTTTTTTATCTTTGCACATAGAAAGCTTCGTAACTAATTGTGCCAACAAATTATAGAAACTAGTAATTGTGTTATTAATAATTAATGTTAAAATATCATGTTATATTTTTTGAATAACGTATAATCAAATTTATAATAAAAAAAATATTTTTGTGAGAGTATTTATAATCAAACATATGTTGAAACTTCAATCTAATCCATTTTTTTTAAATATTTAAAATTTATAATCAAATATTAACTCGTAAAAAATTAAAAAATTGAATTAGAAGAAAATAAAGCTAAGATCTTTAGGCCAAAAGCTTAATGACAAACTTTTGATCCCGTGCTTTCAAAACTGACAGTATCTAAAATTTAATTAATTAAATAAGACTTCCCTAAAGTTGCAGTAATTATGGTTAAACCCAAAAAGTTTACTTATTTTTAAAATATTTTTAAAAAAAAAAGAGAGAGAGAAGAAAGGAATAAAACTCATCGGACAAAGGGCGGCTCCAGTCTCCACTACACACCTCCGCACATGTCTCGGAGAGTAATCATTGACCCACACGGTCCCTTAATTGGGTCCCACTAGGTCACACAGTAAAAGCGTAAACCCTCACACACCTGATCCTACTTTCTACAAATGCCCAAACCCCTCTTTTGAAAAAACACACAAGCCTCCTCGTCGACTCTACCTTTTTCTCTCTGTAAAAGAACTCATCGGAAAACAATAATATCCGTTGCTCCGATCACTGTTATCGGAAGATGGCGGTGAGTGGAACATGGCAGCCACAAGAACAAGGGTTCAAAGAGATCTGTGGATTATTGGAGCAACAGATGTCTCCGACTTCAGATAAGTCTCAGATTTGGCAACAACTTCAACACTACTCTCAGTTTCCAGATTTCAATAACTATCTCGCTTTTATCTTCTCTCGTGCTGAGGTTAGTTACTCATTGTTCTCAGTTCCTTTTTGAATTTTTTTATTTTATTGATAAAGTTCTTTGATTCTTGCTGAAATCATTCAATTTTAGGGGATTGATTCCTTTTTTAGTGATGGAAGCTTGCTTGTCGAAATAGTTTCTGATTTTATTTTTCCCTTGTCACTATATGAGCTGAATTGACTTTTTGATTATGTGTATTGAACTTAATTTGTTGCATAACTTACACGACTTATTTATGGAGTTAGCAAGGTCGTCCCTATGTGCTTTCTTGATAGTTGATTGATCTTTGGGTAATACCGATGAGACTTAAACGTTGCATTTGGTCCAAGTCGGATACTGTCAATTCTTTCTCTTTCCTTCTTTCCCTGATATTATTATATAGGAATTTAACTTTCTTAGTCGCCAGCATATTCTAGATTTCGTAACAGTAAGAAGATGGCTTATACAGACATCTGGTTTAATGCATGGAAGATGGCCTTCTGCATTTTGCAATGCAATGGGAATTGTTTTTGGCATAAATGTGCTATGATATTTGGAAAGCTACAATTTTTTTTCCTCTCAACTATCTGGTTGATCTTCATACAGGGGAAGTCAATTGACATTCGGCAAGCAGCTGGGTTGCTATTGAAAAATAATCTGAGATCTGCATTCCAAAGCATGCCACTTGCTAACCAGCAATACATAAAATCAGAGCTGCTACCTTCTCTAGGCGCAGTAGATAGACACATTAGGTCTACAGCTGGAACCATCATTAGTGTTCTTGTACAGATAGATGGAGTTGCTGGATGGCCAGAGTTGCTACAGGCACTTGTCAGTAGTTTGGATAGTAGTGACGTAAACCATGTGGAAGGAGCCATGGATGCTTTATCAAAGGTACCGTTTTCTGTTATTTAGCACACATTTCACTTAATAGTATCCGACAAGACAGTGGACACAGTATGAACCTTGGTGCCAATGTCTATATAGCAAATTGTTGCACAACTATAATGAAAAGCAAATTCTTTTTCTTCTGTATTGTGTCCATTGCATGAGACCCTCAGGACTGCGAAGTTCTATTTGCAGAACATGTTGTAAGGGTAATGGTCTTTGTCTCTCCTTACTTTGTCGGTTGACGTGGTAAAAATTGTCAAAGTGTACATGTGTCAGATTTGTGTTTGTACAACTAATACTCAGGGCTTGTTTGGCCATGCAAGATGAAATCATGATATGAAACAATATGAAATGAAGTTGAAGTTTTGTTTGGATATGTAATTTGGATTTTTAAGTTGTATTTTTTGCTCATAAACATAAAATTCTATAAGTTGTGGAAACTATCAAAATTATTACTTATACAATCTTATCAAATAAGCAAAAGTACGTAACTTAAGTATAATGTCCTTAACATTGCTATTCTAAAAAAAAAATAATACAATATTTATTGGTTGAACTTTAGTTCAATAAAAAAATAAAATTGAACATAGAGTTATAGTGTACTACTCTTCACTATCTGTAATTATATCATATTCATATTCTATGAATATTTAATCACTCTTTTGGCATTTTCACAAAAAAATATGTAAATATAAAATGATGATTTTTTTTACAAAGTATAAACTCGCACAATAATTTTTATATTTGAAAAATGTGAAATTCCAAATCAAGCTTTTTGGAGAATTTGAGATTTCATCTCATGATTTGAGATCATGAGATGAAATTGCATGTCCAAACGCTTATTTCATCTCATGATTTGAAATCACGGGATGAAATCGCTTGTCCAATCGTCTACTTAATTGGCATGCTGAACATCTTTAGTATTGCAGATCTGCGAGGATGCCCCTCAACTCCTTGATTCTGATATTTCTGGATTATCTGAACGACCCATTACTGTTTTCCTTCCAAGGTTTCTCCAGGTAAGCTAATTCTTTCCTTATTGTTATTCACTTATTTGTCCAGCATTTGATTTGGTTGCTTATTTTATCATATAGTTTGCTGTTAATTTGTCACTCAGTGCTGGAGTTATAGTTTCTTTCTAACTTGATCTTTCATGAACAGCTTTTCCAGTCACCTCATGCTTCTCTCAGAAAGTTATCATTGAGTTCTGTGAATCAATATATAATGCTGATGCCTAAAGTGAGTACCATCCAATTAACCTATCCAGTTGTTTCCCTCTCTGTTACTATGTGCTATTTTCGCCTCTTTGCTCATTTGGTTAGTGTCTTGTTTTAGGTTTTGCATCTATCCATGGATAAATACCTTCAAGGTTTGTTTCTTCTTGCCAATGACCCTGCTCCAGAAGTGCGGAAATTGGTAAGGGACTGCTGTAATATCTAATCTTCATGTTTGCTTTCTCCTCATCAGTGCGGAGTTTGCTTTTGTTGTAATTTCTTTGGCTTAGTACTAGACTACAAGTACGCTGTATTTCTGCTTGTTGGGTGGTGTGACTCATGAGTTGCATGTTTAAAGTAAAGTCACACATAATAAAAGACACCATTAATATCATTCAAATTACAGTTATTTATGACACGTCAGCAAGATGGATTGATCTTGTTAGACTGAACTAATTCTATTAAGAAATTTATGACTTCTAGTTCACAGATCAAAGTTTGTAATGAAATTTTAACGGCTAAAGTGGTCCTTTGTAGTACATCTGGAATATGGGCTGTTGCTTTCTGAGTTTTTTTTTCCAATCAGTCGCTTTCTGAGTTATTTAGCTTGGTCATAAGATGGTAAATGTGTATGTCTGTTACAACTTAGATGTTTTGCACGCTAGTCTATGATATTCATGTCAAGTATGATGGGAGTAGGACATTCAGTTGTCTGTTAATTGACTGGGAAAGCGTTTTGCCAGGTGACCTGGTTGTTCTGCTTATCTTATCACGTTTTGCTTTATTACTCTTCTCTGAAAATGCAATGTTTTGCAAACATGCTCACTTCCAAAAAAGGTTTTAGAACTTTTTTTCTCTGATGTCAATTGCACATTTCACCATTGTAGAGAGTTTCTCTTTTGGTGCCACCAATTACTCAGTTTGTGTTGTTCAACAGGTTTGTGCGGCATTTGTTCAACTAATTGAAGTTCGTCCTGCTGTTTTGGAGGTGCATCTCTTTCCATTCTAAATTGTATCTATTCTCTTTATCTCATCTCTTTTTCTGCTCACCCTTGCTTTTGGGTATGGCCAATTGTTCCAGATTTCTAGAAGTTATGAAATTTTAAATAAAATATAATAAACACTATGAAAAAATAGGTTTTCAACTACATTTTTTTGCAGAATGGTAAGTAAGTTCTTAACCGTATAATGATGTGCACTTTTGGATTGCTCATGATCTTATTGCTGTCTTCTCTTTAACCTTTAAATAACTAAAGATGTCAATGAACTGCACCAAGAAGGTCTAATTGTTGAAACCGGCTGGCTACAAAATGCAACAGCACTTGTACACTTTCAATCAATTAAACAATCAACTATGCATCATTTTCAAAATACTTAATCCCCTATATTTGGACACTGCATGGAAGTATTACATATATATGATAGGCAATGAGATTTAAGAAAGCCCTGAACAGTTTGTCGGCTTTTTGTGGTCTTTCCTTGAGAGTAACATGGAACATCACACCCTTATTTTTCATGTTCTTGATCAACTTTTGATGCTTTGAACAGCCACACTTGAGGAATGTTTTGGAGTATATATTGCAAGTCAACAAGGATCCAGATGAAGAAGTGGCGCTCGAAGCCTGTGAATTTTGGTAACCTCCCTCGATGCTTCATTTAAAATATCCATATTTCCGACTGGCATTATATCATGTCAAGCGGGGAAGGAAGAAGATAGTGTTGGGATGCTTTAGTAACCTTTGCTTTGAGAACAAATTATCTTTCACAATTATGCAATAGATTTCATTTCTCTTGTTGGTAAAATGAATGATAGAACCATAACGATGGTACTTAAAAGTAATATGATCTGGGAAGATTGTCCCAACTTGTATATGGCGGACCATATGGAAAGGAAGGAACCAAAGGTGTTTTGAGGACAAGAAAAACAACCAACAAACCTTTAAAATGAACTGTGTAGCTCTTTATTATTTTTGGTGTAAGCAGGAAACCTTAGGTCAGGAAGAAGACTTGTTTGATGTATTAGACTATCTGTGACAAAAAGCACAAATAGAGTCTGTTTAGCTTGTAATTGATTGATAAGGGGACTACTTTGATGCAATATACCTGTGGATACATAATAGAAAAAGTTACCGTTCTCAAAAAAAAAAGATCTGGGAAGTTTTGGTGACCTGTTATGTACTTATGTTGGCGGCAAGATTTTATAGCCTTTAGGTAATTGGATATAGTGTCTTGCTTTTTAAAGCATGGCTAGGTTTCATTTGCCTGAATGGACCAAATTCAATTTTCAAATTTATTTGTCCCAAAGCTATGCAAAATATTAGAGCCCACATGAACGCCATACATTTTCAACATGATATGTTTTGGACACGCTCATATTGTTAGAAAAATATTAGCTAGGATGGAGATTAGGCAAAGAAGTTGGACTAGACTATCGTAGGATATGTTTGTAAAACAATAGTTAAATCATTTTGTGATACAAGGAGTAAATAGAAAATATGTTAGGACAGATGGGGAGAGAACATACAATAACTACGCCTTAATGTGAAGCTCATTAGGGTCTGTGATAGCAATCGTTGATATTAATTTTGGTCTCTTCGTCTCGTTTTATTCTAGTAATCAATAATTTATCTGTTATAGAAAAGTGGGTATTCTCTATCTATTGTCATATAATCTCTAAGTAATCTTGAAAGATATTTGTCAAGTGTGGTACTTAGTGTAATTGAGCTCAAAACGACTAACCTTTATCTCAACTAGTTGGTATTATGCAAGTACTTTCCTTTGATTGAGGGGGAGAATAGTTTGTAAATCTATGAATAGGGAGTCAAGGAATAAGAAAATTCTTTTTTGGGAGGGAAGGGCCAGAAGAATTGTTTTAGATATTAGAGGGATGATGACCTTAAAAGTACTGGTTTTCTGAAGTTTGGTCTGATGGCATTGTTAACCTATTCAGTGACCTTGTAATATGGAAGCCTGAAGGATCTTTATTTTTCCTTATGTGAATTACGTAGAAAATCTCATGGCATCTAAGGATCTTACCTATTAGAACAAAAGGGTTGATTTGCTTGAGGTTGTCTAGTCTACCTATTATATCTTCTTCTTTAATGTTTGGGGCTGCATTATATTTCATGAATGGGTGGCCCAGTTTCCATGTTGGAGGTCTCAAGTTCGAAACCCCTTGCCAACGAAAGCAAGGGGTTTGCCTTTTGGGCCGAGCTCGTCGCTTCGGGCTTGCCTAGTGCGGGTTACCTCTTTTATGTGGTTTGCGAGCTATTGCATGGGGGGGTTACCCTGTGCGCACCCAAAGGGTAGCAGCTGCAGGTTCCCCTTGTTATAAAAAAATAAATAAATCTTAATTTCTGGTTGAGAATTTGTTGAAGTGTTACGATGTCATCTGAAATGTTAAACTATTAAAAAAATCACACTTTTATTTGCTTAATTATGTTATCAACACACTCTCTCACTTGCGGGACTGAACTTTCTTATGGGCCAAACGTGGGAATTCTTGTTGATAACGAGTGGCGGTAAGACTCGAACACAGGGCATATGCTTGCTCTGATATCATGTGAAAAATGGATCTTGAGCCTTAACTCAATCCCAAAAGCTAGATCATGGGAGGAATGCCAAGACCATATTAGGAGATCACAACTCATTCCCGCAATCAGTGTGGGACTTGACACTCCTTGCATGCTCAAGATTAAACAACTGGATCGTGGATAACATAATACAGGTGGTTAATATTGAGAAGCACAACGACAAAGAGCCATGTGGTACCATGTTGAAATGCTTGGCCATCTCATCTAAAAGCTTAAAGCTGTTAGAGGAAATACATTTTTATTTGTTTTATTATGTTGTGAACAGATTGTGTATTATTTGGGGATCTTTTGTTATGAATTTATTTCACTTGTCGAATATGATTTGATGTGGGTGTCATTTATAGGTCCGCGTACTGTGATGCTCAGTTGCCGCCTGAGAACTTGAGAGAATTCTTGCCACGGTTGATTCCGGTATGCTTTATTCACAAACTATTTATTTTTATCTTTTTGTTTCCAGAACCATATGGGTATATGGGTCTTTTGTGAGAGCATATTCTTATGCATTAGCGTAATATTTCCTGCACCACTTTTTAGGTTTTGCTGTCTAACATGGTTTATGCTGATGACGACGAGTCACTTTTGGAGGCTGAGGTTTGCTGTCTGATTCATATTTAGATTCAAATAAGTCTGAAATAGTATGTTGTGATTTGTTTTTGCTTAACCAAACATTATGATGTTATTACAGGAGGATGGATCTCTGCCAGATCGTGATCAGGTTTGGTGGCCATGTCTCTTTTTTTGTTTCTTTTTTTCATCTGAAAAACTGATTTTATCCTTTTGGAAACTCAAAATTAATTACACTGGAAATCATTGTGGGCAGGACATCAAACCTCGATTTCATTCTTCACGTTTTCATGGTTCCGAGGATGGTGACGACGATGTATGTGGTTTACTTGTAACCAATGAATTTCTTACTCAATGCTCACTTTTGAATGGGCTTTGACACCTGTAATGGGCTTCCTTTTCTGATTATAGGATGAAGACATCATTAATGTGTGGAATTTACGCAAGTGTAGTGCAGCTGCTCTGGACATTCTCTCTAACGTGTTTGGCGATGAAATTCTACCCACGTTGATGCCTGTTGTTCAGGTGATTGAATAGGTTTAATATTGACGCAGTTATCCTTTCCCTTCTTTCATATCTGTCTGTGTGTAAAGAAAGAAATTCTTTGATCAGGTGTGCGCATCCTGATGTTGATTTGTATTAATTCCGTGAAATTGGTCAAAATTCTATAGATAAATGATGTTTGTGAAATTAGTATAGTTCAAATTTTTGTTGGAATCCCACATCGGTGGAATAAGGGGTCCTTTGTTTCCTTATATATGTTCTTGGGAAATTCTCCTCTCATGAGCTAGCTTTTGGGGTTGAGTTAGGTCCAAGGTTCATTTCCTTATTCAAAATAAAGGGATGAAATTATCGTCATTTATAGTCTATTTGTTCTCATCATATTTGTGGTCTTTAGCCATGACAATGGCTCAGCTCTTCCCTCTAAGCTGTAATTCTCTAAGAGGATCAATAGTGCATGAATCTGAAGAAGTAAAGTTTTATCATCTTGGAAGAAACTTTGATCATACTAGTGATGAATAAAAGAAACAAGATAAACTAGGAACTGAATTTATTGGCCTTTTACCTTTTGTGCTGGTAGTTCATTGTAAATGGATCTGATATGCAACAACTTTCTTGTATCTGGACAGGCTAAATTGTCAAGCACAAATGACGAAGCCTGGAAGGAAAGGGAAGCAGCTGTGCTAGTTCTGGGTGCTATAGCTGAGGGCTGCATAAATGGACTTTTTCCTCATTTATCGGAGGTAAACCTATTATTGTCAAGCTTCCTAAAGAAGAATTTCATATTAATGGAGGAGTTTGTGCATAAAATGCGTGAAAGGTTTGTCTTCCGAGTGAACCGCCATATTATGTAATAGATTTTGTCCGTCATACGAACATATTGTAGAAACTTGTTTTCTATAACATCTTCCTTTCATGCTTTTCATTCTCTTCTTTCTTCCCTTTCAGATCATTAGCTTTCTCATCCCACTTTTAGATGACAAGTTTCCTCTAATACGAAGCATTTCCTGTTGGACATTGTCCCGCTTCAGCAAATATATTGTTCAGGTTGGTAATTAGTGCTTCTCTAGATCAAAGCTACAGTATCATAATTGTGATTGTACCGGCCGTCATATTTGTATAGAGTCTAGCAATCCTACACCAACCCTCTTTGGGTCAAGTTCTTCTCCGCAATGCAATGGTATGCTCTTGTTTCTGGGTTTATTGCTGTTCTCCTGAAGTAGATGTAGTTTGTAGGAATGTTTTGATATTTCAGTTGTAATAGGGCATATGGTTGTTGCTTCTGTTGCTGACGCATCTGCATGTGTTGATCTTAGGATTAGAAATATTGTGAGATTTAGATGAACTGGTCCAACGTGGTCTTACATATCTGGCTAATATGCAATATGAATGCTGTAATATTGAATGTTATTTTAACTTGTGTGTTTTCCTAATTATCAAATAATGATCATATATACTAAATTTTATTTGTTAGGTTGATAAGTTGTCCTGCACCTATTCCTTTTTAAGAAAAAAGTCATCCTGCATTACTTCTCTTGTCCACCTGTTGAAGTTCTATTTGCTGTTTGAGTGTTTTTTAAAACCTTTTTGTTATTTACGGTTCTCTGTTTGACCAAAATTAGTCCCTTTTTTGTGATATGCTAGTGGCGCTAGATAATTTCTAAATCTTCCTGCTGTTTGTTTGACTTTCTTTTAGGGCACTGATCATCAAGAAGGGCGTGAACAATTTAACAAAATTTTAATGGGTCTTCTGCGAAGAGTATTGGATGATAATAAGCGAGTGCAAGAAGCTGCTTGTTCAGCCTTTGCTACTCTTGAAGAGGTCTTAGTGATAAGCTGTTTGTGATATTCAGGTTCTGCTTTATCTGTACCTAACTGATGGTTTACTTTTTGCAGGAGGCTGCGGAAGAGTTAGCCCCATGCTTGGAAATCATTTTGCAACACTTGATGTGTGCTTTCGGAAAATACCAGGTCCTTTTGTCTTCTGTATATTGGTGACACCGTATTGTATTTCTGTTTGTTAATGGAGTATGACCTTTTATGTGTTAATAGAGACGGAACCTTAGAATAGTGTATGATGCCATTGGAACATTGGCAGATGCAGTTGGAGGAGAACTCAATCAGGTTGGTTCAATCATATAGCTCACTCTTTCTGTTTTATTTAGCGTGTTAGTACTCTTCTTATTTATGATTTCAAATTATGTTTAAAAATTTTGAAGGCTTGTGATATCTAATATTTGCCTTTTTAATTCTTTTTGTTGGTTATGACAGCCCAAGTATCTTGAGATTTTAATGCCCCCATTAATTGGAAAGTGGGAGCAACTCCCAAATTCAGACAAGGATCTTTTCCCACTACTTGAGTGCTTTACCTCAATTGCTCAGGTTGATTTTTTTAAATTGAAACAAGGTCGATATGATATTTATGGTTGGTAGTATGAAGGAACTTTTGCATGAATATCTTGACTTTCTGTTATTTGTAAGCCTCTGATCTGATGTTTCTGCATCTTATGGTTCCTGGATGGCAATAATAGGTGCATTAGTTTGTTATTTGTCTTTTTTATCTGTTTTTGTTTTGGGGGTCGGTTGGTTGGTGGAGTTCTGAATTTTAGGTATGATAGTGGGTTGGTTGGTTGGTGGAGTTCTGAATTTAAAGTATAATGGTCATTTACTAGACAATTGGCTCATCCTATGTTGAAGAGCTGCAAACTAATTGAGTAGTGGATCTCTTGCATCTCTGACTTACACTGGCAGTTGTAGCTTAATAAATTATCAAGAGCTTTTCTTTATCGTTTATTTTGAATGCTTCCTAGGACTGCTGTATTTTTGTCAATGATGCTGTTGGAATGTCATTAATTTCAGTGTTATAAAATGGGGGGTGGGGGTGAGTTACATGAAGAGTCTGTTTGGCAAAAAACTACATATGCATTTACTGTCAGAAGTGACTATATATTTCCGATAACCATTCTTTTATTTCAGGCTTTGGGTACTGGATTCGCACAATTTGCTCAACCGGTATTTCAGAGGTGCATTACCATCATCCAGTCACAACTATTGGCAAAGGTATCGTATGATACCTAACTGCTTTCTGTTACTGATCTGAGACCTTCTTTTCATTTTTCTCCTCCTTATGGGTGTTTGCACGGCACTTGTAGAGGCCAATACTTTATAGGAAAGACAACTTTGCGCTGTATTGATTACATGTTCTAAGCATCCTCCCAGGGTCACCCTGCATTCACACAATTGCACAGCCCTCCACACCCCCACACCCCACCCCCAAACTCCCCATCGACCCCAAAAAGAGCGAGCTTTTGGAAGTT
Organism: Solanum aculeatissimum; assembly: GCA_038996855.1. NCBI lineage: Eukaryota > Viridiplantae > Streptophyta > Magnoliopsida > Solanales > Solanaceae > Solanum > Solanum aculeatissimum. Next base: position 81,834 of record JBCEWC010000014.1, on the reverse strand, counting down.
AAGGCTGTGATTTTGCAACCTTCTTGAGTTTGTGTTTCTGTTGATTTTTCCCTCTCTATAATAAATCTACTGTGTTTGTTTTTTTGAAATTTGGGGAATCCTTTTCTTAGATCTTCTATTTATTTTAAAATAGTATGTTATTGTGGTAACTTTTTGAATTTGGGGTGTTGCCTTTCAACTCTTAATATAGTTTATATTTGCATTTTACGGACACAGTACGGGAATCCTCCTCTTAAGTCTTCTTGGAAGTTGTATGCTTTTTGTTCTTAATAGGCAGTCTGTTCTTTCATATTTTGATCCGCCTCTTCTAACATGCACTCTTCTCTTTCCACTTTTACGGATCTGGTTGCAGGTTGATCCTGTTTCAGCTGGATTACAATATGACCGAGAATTCATTGTTTGTTCCTTGGACCTGCTGTCTGGACTTGCTGAAGGTCTTGGTAGTGGTGTTGAGAGTTTGGTAATTCCTTTTCCACCAGAAATAATGTCTGCGTTGAGTTTCAAGTTGCTTATCTCTTTTTCCCTTCCCATCACCAGACGTCAGTGTTGATGTTTTATGCTTTCTTTTCTGTCTTTGATAGAGTACTTTCAGTATGTTGATATAAAGTTGCATGGAAAATTTAACTTATGCTTCAATATGGAATTATTTCTGCAGGTTTCACAAAGTAATTTAAGGGATTTGTTGTTGCAATGTTGCTTGGATGATGCACCTGATGTGCGGCAGAGTGCTTTTGCTTTGCTTGGTGATCTTGCAAGGGTAAGTTTATATGTAATCTTCGAGCTTAATCCACTTCAAGTCTTCAGGATTGTGTGAGTTTCATTAATACTGGTCCTAGTAGGGTCAGCGTTGTGATATCTGTTGGGAAAACTGAATGCCTCGGAACAGTCTTTCTTTTTGTTGCTAACATACTTTTGCTTCTTGCGTTTAGGTATGTCCCATTCATTTGCAACCTCGGTTGGCTGAATTTCTAGATGCTGCCACTAAGCAACTGGTATGGTATACTGTTCTCTTTTTTGACATGTTTCCAGCTCTTTGATTCCCTGTCATTTACTCGAGAGATGCTCTTACAGCAAAACACTTCCAAGCTGAAGGAAACCATCTCCGTGGCCAACAATGCATGTTGGGCAATTGGAGAATTAGCAATCAAGGTAAATTTGACAGATTTGTTTCTTTCCAAGATCATTTGATCAGGCTTAGTTGAAGTAATTGAATGTAAGTAGAATGTAGTTACACATGAAACTTTATAAAAGAAAAGTAATTATACATGAAAACATTCACTATTTATCAAAATAATGAGAAACTTAAGGAAGCAAAACACAAGGAAGACCTTTTTGTGTTCTCTAACACCAATTTCATATCTGATTATTGTCATTTTCCCTGTTTGCAGAATTGGTTCTAGTGTCAGAGAAGCATCTGTTCTCTTGTGGTATTGTGACTAAATAAAATCTCGTGGGTGGATAATTCAATTGGAAAGATTGTCTTTTTAATCAAGTAACATTAATTTTGTTAAAAATTGGAATAAACCAGTAGACAAGAAACATATCAAAAGCAGAGAGCGCATACGAAAATGTTATTATCTAGAAGTAGGAAATCTCTAGTCATTGAAAACTTGAATCATTCCTAGCATTTATGTCGTGTGATGCATACCATATGAGTTATAGCATTTGAGCAATAAGGGTGGCACATTATGACTCGTCTGTCTTACTTATACATGTAAGGGTTGGAAAACCATACAATCACGTATCATATTGAGATGTCATGAGTTATAATTAGAATACACATTTCTGTAGGTAACGGATCAGCATAATGTACTTGAACCATTGAGAAGTTAAGTAACATAATTTCCATAGATCAGTTAGAGAAGACATGAAATGAGAGGATGTCAAAGATAAGCGGACCATGACACTTTAGGAATAAGGGATTTTGAATTCAAAGGTTTGCCTTACACACCTCAATTTCGTCCTTTTAGCGCAGTAAAATTTTCAATCACCATTGAAAATTTAGTGTACAACGGTATATGTCAACCCTCTGTTTGGATGATGGTTTGCCATGGTTTCATAATGTATGGTACTGTACAGTACAATACAATGTTTGGATAGACTGTATGGTTTGCTACTGTTTAATGATAATTTTGTTGTTTGATTTGATTGTATGGTACTGTATCGTAATTGATAAATTTACAAAAATGTCCTTAATTATTATAAATATTAAATTTATCAATTTTTTTTTAATAGCGCTTTTTTTCATATATGCATAAAATCAAGGAGGGAAACAAGCTAATATATCTGCAGTCCATACAAACAATACAAGAAAACAAAAAAGTAAGAACTTTAAAAACGAACCTAAAAAAATAGACTGAACCATGAGAGAAAAGACGAGAGGCAAAAGAGAAGCTTCAAAAGTTGATGTAGAAGAAAATGAGTAATACAATTGTGAAAGTAGTGGATCTATTAGGATAAAATTTAATAAAGAATAAAGGATAAATTAGCATTATTTAAAATTAAGGGTATAATTGGAAAAAACAAGAGAACCTGGGGTACCACCAAATTGGTAGTTTCAATAAGTGAGGTTTTTCATGGTTACAAAACCATGAAACTAAACCATACCATACTATGTAATTAATAAAACAATCAAAACAAACATAATTTTCTTACTAATTATACCATACCATGGAAAACCACCATCTAAACAAGCTGCAAGTAAGACTAGCATTAGTAAGAACACTCATGATGTTTAGGCCGTTTAGGCATTTCATCAAACACCTAGTGAGCTGTGAGCCTGAAGCTCTACAACCTCCATTCTTCATCCCAAAACTTCTCCACTACTACCATATATAGATATAAAACAACTTTCACCACCAATGAGTCCAACAATCTACCCCCAACACACAATCCCATCATAAAGAACTCCATTCTCTACCATTTTCCCCAACTAAAAGTCAAGAACACCCATCATAATACTTCATGTAATTCCTTAAATAAATGGTGTTTCCTACTTCCCAACACCTTCCAAATGCTCAACCCATAATTAATTTCAAAGCTAGGGTGGAGAAATGGCCTCTAAGTAACCAAATCTTGAAAATCTCCACTTTCAAGAATTCTTCTGAGATTTTGAGATTCTAGATGAATCACGTGTTTTGGAGGTAAGATTCTTGCTGTTGTTGTTTATATAACCCAAATACATCATTACATACTCACCTTGATGATTGGGAAGAGATTTGATGTGAAAAATCTCCATTGCAGTCGTGCCCTAGCACATTGACCATGTTTTGAAACCAAAATCCTGTCCGTGGAGTACTTATAACATTTCCAAGTGTGCTGTTGCACACCTGTCATGTTGAACGTGCAGTCGAACGTACAAAAATGGAAAAAGGACTGCCTTTCATGCGCGATCGTGCACCTGACGCGTGGGCGCGCTGTTGGGCATTTAGACAGGGCAATGGTAAAATGGCATAACTTTTGGTATAGAGCTCAGATTGGTGAATGGTTTGCAGAAACTAGGCTTGAAGGCCTTTAAGTTGATTGGTCGAATTTACCGCATAACATTTTAGATCCTTAGTTTTACTTGTTTGAAGATGGACATTGGGCAAGCTCATTTGAAATATTGGTCTGTAGCATAGCATCCATTTGTACGTTGGCCAAAACAGTGTCATCTGACACCAGTTGATTGGAAATTTTTCACTAAATATATATGTGGAAAATTGTTCTGCAAAAACAAATAAGTATTGATCGGAAAAAGTGACACTGGTTGACATCATTTCTTGTTTCAATGTTCTCATGTTTAGGCATTGAGTTTATCGAGTGGAACTCGGGGGATTGGTCCTTCCCAGATATGTATTTTCATCATTGTTTTTTCCCTTTGTGTTCTAAAATACAGAGGCTAAGTGGATGCAAAACACAAACTTACCGTTATAGTAAGGAACATTTAAACCAATAGGTCAGAGGATATTTTTGTGGCAGACTGAGTGATAATTAATACTACGGAAAAGGGTCAAAAATGCTCTTGCGATTGCATTGAGTTTATTACCTTAATATTTAAGGTGTTGGTGTTCTTGTTTCAACTGCTCTTGTGCTCCTTGTTTCATGTCAAACATAATTCCCAATAGATGATATGAATCTTCTTTTGTCTTGTTTTATGGACTACAAGTGTGATGTTAAACTTTATAATTTCAGGTCCAAAAAGAGATATCTCCGGTTGTCCTGACTGTGGTGTCATGCTTAGTACCAATCCTTCAACATGCTGAGGTTTATCTTCGTATCTAAGATTGAAATTATTATGATTGGTTGGTTGATCGTGTGGTTTGTATATGCATAAAGTGCATGCATCTTGTGCCTAAGAGTGTATTTTTTGTTCTCATTTTATATTTGATTCTAAGAAGGGTCTGAATAAGTCACTAATAGAGAACAGCGCAATCACCCTCGGAAGACTTGCGTGGGTTTGTCCGGAACTTGTGTCACCACATATGGAGCATTTTCTGCAAGCATGGTGTTTTGCTCTGTCTATGTAAGTTCACTCCAACTGTAATTGTTCCATTCGCTGGTGACTGGTAGTTCTACATGCTCATGCATTGAAAACTTTAGAACTATAGGATTTTTTGCATGAAACAGAGAGTAGTGTGGTCATGCTGACCAAGTTTGTCTGAAGAATTTTCGCTTACTCTTCTTCATATATTTCATGATGAGACTTGAAATATCTCCATCCTAATATTGTCAATTTGAAGTTGGGTTGCTAATTCCTGAGGCACACGCTTAAGCAAATTTAATTTGTGTTCACTTTGCTGGCCTACAAAGTAATACTCCCTTTGGTTTTTTTATTTTGTCATTTTAGACAAAATAATTTTGGCCAAAACTTTTGTAACTTTAGAAAGTCAAGAAAGCATTTATAATAGGAAAAATTATGCGGATAAGCAAACATATAATAGTTAATTAGCTAACATAGCTATAGTTTGAATTAATTACAGCTCACGACAAACATCTAACTATAATTATAGTTTGAGTTTTATAATAATTCATACTATTTATACAAACATTGTGCACGGATCAAATTGTATAGCGAAATATACAAATACTTTGAATTGTATAGTGAATTATACAAATGTTGTGCACGAATTGTATAGCGAAATATACAAACGCTATACAAAAAAACTGCGAATTATACAAACATATACAAATGTTGCGCGAATTATACAACCGCTGCTATAACTATAGTTACGAAATGTAATTACCCAAACTATTGCTATGGAACATAATTAAGGTATTTTTGAGTGGCTATATGCGAAAATTACTCTTTATAATACTCCCTCTATCACATTTTATGTGACACTCTTTCCTTTTTAGTCCGTCCCAAAAAGAATGTCACCTTACTCTAATTGGAAACAATTTAACTTTAAAATTCTCTTTTTACTCTTAGTGAAATGATTCTCAGCAATCTTGTCTTTTCCTTTCCAATTATAGAGCTGAATTTGAAAAGAATTCTGATTGGTAACCCAACCATTTCTGACTCTCCTTTTGCATCAATATTTATCAGCATACAGTGCACAAAATGCCTCATTGATGATGTCAGATTTGTTCTCACTTTGTGGCAGGATACGTGATGATATTGAGAAGGAGGATGCATTTTGTGGTTTATGTGCTATGGTAGTTTCGTCTTCTGATATTGCCTATTCGGTTCAGATAACAAAGAATTGAATACTGCTAAATTATTATAAATTTCCTATTATTGAAAGCTTTTAATTGCTGTCCTTTTGTCCTCCAACTGGACCTCTTATGGATGATGGCATCCTAGAAGCCAAATTAACTTAGCAAAGTCCACAACGGTCAATTTCTGGGATGGGTGGTCTCTCTATATGGTTTGGCAATCTCTTCTCTTGAGCTTGCTTTTGGGGTTGAGTTAGACTTGAGATTCATTTTTTTACATGGTATTAGAGCAAAATCTTTCCAATTCTCATTCCCAATGTTGAGCCCCCTTATCAAAATTGCCACGCTTCAGATATCCAGCCATGGGCATGAGCTGGGGTGTTGAAGAAGTCCTACATCGGTCAATTATGGGGTGGAGGGTCTCTTTATGTGGCTTGGACAATCCCTACCTCTTGAGCTAGCTTTTGGGGCTGAGTTAGGTCCAAGATCCATTTCTTTACACTAACCTGGAATTTTGTACTTAAAGTACTACACTTCATTAAAATGCAAGAAGTTCTCATAAATTGGAAACGAGTAATTTTTCTTTTCTAAAACCTGTCAAAAGTTGTTATCTAACTGCAGCTCTGTCTGTCTTGGTTTCAAATTTTTTCAGGTAAAGGCAAATCCATCAGGTGCATTAAACTCACTCGTCTTTATGTGCAAAGCTATTGCAAGTTGGCATGTAAGCTTCTGTTTTCAGTTTCTGTATTTTTAACAGTCGAAGAGAAGCTCCAAGATTTTTCTCTGTTGTCCTCATGTTGTGATCCTTCTCAGGAGATAAGAAGTGCAGATCTACGCAATGAAATCTGCTTGGTTTTGCAAGGCTATAAGCAAGTAAGAATTGCCTGATACTATTAGTTCTTTCTTTTTCATCTGCTCCAGATGGGTATCTTTTCATGTCTTATTGAATTTTTACTCGCTAATTTGTGAATGGGTCTTCCATTGTAACACAGTAATCTTCTTCCTTTTTTAAAAATCTAAATAAGGAAAACAATTATGTAGAGCAACTCTTCTACACTTTTTTCTTGTTTCTTTTTCTTCCTCTTTTTTACTTTTGAGTTTGGAGATCTTTTTATGGTTTGTTAGTTTCATCTGGTAATTATTTAGGTGAAGAAATGGGAAATGAAGACAACTAATCTCATTTTTCTCATTAGCTCTCAGTGATATAGTATTTGGGTATAATGATGTCCAATGTATCATTCTGAACTTGGGGATATTTGTCAGATGCTCAAGGATGGTGCTTGGGAACAGATCATGTCAGCTTTGGAGCCCTCAGTAAAGGACAAGCTGTCAATGTATCAAGTTTAATTAATTATTGACGGTGAATCTTCCAAGTTTCAATGCACTCGGCTGTATGACACTTCAGATCTATGGATTGGCTTTGTGTGTGTCCCTCTTAACATTGTCAGATTGTTATTGTTCCCATGCATGTTGAGCAACAGAGAGTCTTGGGTTCAATTTCCTCCAGACGACATTCTCATTGAAGATTGAAGCTATTTTTATTCTTTCAAAGCTTCACATGGGCTGCTGGTTTTGGGTGCAACAGTTAGCTGGAAAATTGGAGAAGCTGAGGTTTGACAAATTTAGTGTACAGGTGTGCCATGCAACAATTATATTTGATTTTGTCGGTGTCTGTCCTAAGGGGCGATCCTAAAGTATTAGATAATTGGGTGTGACAATTTCATATTGGGTTACGGAGCAACTTTTCCTGATTTTATCTTTTCATTATAAGGTCCCATTTGTTGGTTTTAGACTACGAAATCATAGCTAGATGTCTCAGAATTTGTTGATCCACCTTCTCATCTGGAGGTTCGAAAGAGATAGTCTGTTGGGAGGTCGAATGAGGTATGAATGATCTTGATGGGTGGGCTAGAGAAATAATTGTTGTCTGTACTATGTGGTTATTGGTAGAGGGGTTTATATTTATGTATCATTTAAAAGAAGATATCATGTCATTTTTATCCTGCTCTATTTTTTCAGTTCTCGTTTATAGGAAGATGAAAAAAATATTTGATAGTTATAATTTGAAATGAAATGCTGAAGTGACAATTGTATTCGAAGATGCTGTATTGAAGATTCTGTGTGTTGATTTTCAATTAAATTTTGTTTAAGAACTGCTTCATTGAAATATGAAGTATCGCCCCTTTATTGAAATGTGATACATTGGGGAACTGTTTTAGCCTTAGACAGTTCATGCTCACATCGATTGAAACAACAAATACTCAGTTAAGATTGAAGATATTTCCTAGGATATTCAATTGTGGTAAGTCAGGACATGATGCTGTGGGAACGCACACTCCCAAGGCTTCTTTTTTTTTTTTCTTTTTCTGTTGATTATGAAATGCACTTGCAGTATATTCTCTCATCACATTGCTGCATTTTCAATTTTTTCCCAAATTTCTTTTCTCCTCATTTCTTCAATGTGTTCAACGGCTTCTTGGATTTCAAGCTGTAGAAGGCACTTGGAATAGAGAAATGGTGCTAGAGCTTCCAGCATTCCCTTCACATTCTGTGTCAATTGTCGAACACTTTGGCTCCAATGTCCTTGCAGATTCTTCTCCATCCCTTCAACTAGAACTGGGAATACTTCTTCCATTGCTTGTGATGCCATCTTCCAGAATTGCTCATTGTTCCACACATACAATGCACGTTCAGCAACCTAAAATCAGAACCATTAGTTTAGGTTTGGAGTGACTCTTCTCATTTTTGGGTGAAAGTCATTTCCTTCGTGACTATTTCGATCTTTAGTAGTTGAAAGCCTCATGAAAGCACTATCGAATTTGTAAATATTATTAAAAGCTTTTGAAATTTGAAGATGAACCATTTTTAATGGTCAATCTTGTATAGTAGCAAAATCCAAAGAAAAGTAACGTTAACTGACCAAACATGCACAAGGTTATGGATATAGAATATTTTTTACTCCAAGTTGACTTTACCTGTGAGTTCCAACTGTTTAAACACTTGGTAATTTTGGTGCACAAAGGCAGTGCAAGTTCCTTGTACAGTTGGGGATCAACAGTCTCCACAAGTTCTTCCAATTCACCAATAAACAGAACTTCCTTCTGGTAATTTGTAACTGGCCAGTATTTCAATATCCCTCTTATAACCACCTCACCAAGCTCTGGCTCTTTTTGCACAAACTGAGATACACAATAAGCCAACTGCTTATGATAAACCTGCATCCCTTTTGGCTTATGCAAAGGTATAAGAATTCTATTCAAGAAAAGCTTGTGTTCTTCTTTCAAAGGAACACTAAATCCATTTATAATTGTAGCCCATATTTCAAGAAGCTCCCCAATTCCAGGGTGCCTTTGGTCAGTCTCAAAAACATAGTTCAAGAAAACATCATGCATAGCCTTTCTCATGAATGGTCTGTAAAATGTTAATTTTGAATAGATTCTATGAAACACATTCTTCAAGTTGTCGCGTTCCCTTTGGTCTTCGGATTGGAACAACGTGAGGAGATTAAGGAGGAAAGAGTGGTCTATGTAAATACGGAGCGATTCAACACTTGTTCTAATGACAACCCTGAGGAAAATGTCGTAAATGACTTGCAAATGTGGCCAGGAGGGTGTTGGGTTGCTGACAAGATCGTCGTCCTCTGGTAATATTGAGACAACTGAGTGAATTGGTGGAGGGAGTGGCCTAAAAAGATTAGATGACAACATTATGAAAAGAGGTGAAAGAACTTGATCATCAAGTGGTTTTGTGAGGGTCTTGATGATGGAAAGGAGTTGGATGAGTTTTAGTCTCTTTAAATCTTGTTGTGAAGGGGATTCTTGTGGATCAGTGAAGGTATATGTGAAAGAACAGTAAGATATTAGAGAAAGTAATTCCTCTGCCTCAGAATCAAGCAAATTTGTCAAGTTTCTTGAATCTAAAAGGAGTTGTTTTAGAGTTGTGTTTGTTTTTCTTGGAGAGTCTCTTGGGGACTTTTTTGGGCTAAATGTTTTCCTTGGAGAAGCTTTTGGAGAGTTTCTTGGGCTGTTTCCATGGAACCCACTCATTGTCCTTTTGTCTCTTTCAAGTCGTCTGACGGATAAGACTTTTTGAGAAAAATTACAAAACTTGAGATCGTCGATCTCTTCCTTAAAGATTGTGATGAGTTGATGTCGGTCCCTGCCTAGAAAGAGTATTTGGAAGCAAATACAGAAGATGGGAGTGAATGGTTAATAGTTTATTTAAACCAAAGATTAGTACTAATTCTTTCTCGTGTAGTGTAAAATAGGAACAAGAAATACGATGATTAAGAGGAAAGACTCTTGGAAATGTCCGATAATTAAGAGGTTTTAAAGTGAAGACAGATAGGTAAAGATAAGGTGAACTTTGTTCTTTGCTCTATGGTTTCTTATAGATAATGATGTCTCATTACTTGATCACCAAACTAACTATACATGTAGTTGGATCTTCCTTTTTCTATTATTTTTTAATTTATTTGAAATGAAATAGTACAATATGTAATCTGTCAACAAGAATGGTACGATAGGTTCCTATGCTGGGAGCATTTCGGGGTTTACGAATAACCACTATATATGTTGTTGGGAGCATATATACCATTTATGTCCAATAGTTGGACCCGGTAATAACTAGATTATACTAGAGAGTAAATTTCATAATTCTGTAAACATTAAACTGGTAACATTATATAAATAGTACATATAGTGCTTCTCATGGATCAATTTAGGCCACACCAACCTGATGATAACTGGACTGCAGATCAACAAGATCAGAGCTAACAGAGAAACTTAGCCATTTCTTTTTGTCACTATAAACTAGACAAGGCTGCATAATAAGGCCAACAAGAATAGCCAAGAAACTGACAACCATGACCTTAAATGAACATAGTGCCATAACAACAAGAATAAAAATTGTTGGTGGCACACAAATTAAAATTGAACCAACTGTTCCTAGTGGAATCCTGTAAGGTCTTGATGCTGTTGGATATTTTATTCTCAACTTCACAAAAGATATAAATTCCAAAATCATTCCAAAACAGTTCATAAAGTTCTCAGCAGCCACAATTTCTTGAAAACTGAGACAAGACAGCAGCGCAACACCTGATGCAGAAAACAAAATACCGATAAGAGGGGTTCCATAACGCGATCTCCTGGTGAAAAAATCAGGAAGCATCCCCCGTTCTGCCATTCCCAAAAGCTGAAATGAGTCGCCACTCATCTCGGCTAAAAACATTCCCATATTTGACACAGCCGAACCCCCTTGAACCCAAAATTTTAACCATACTCCTCCGATGATCTTTGCAATATCCGAGAAATAACCATCAGTCCAAAGATCACGATGCAACGGAACAGCTCCCGTGCCAAATAAAAGAGGGAAAACATATACAGAGACAACTAAAGGAAGCGCAAAGAACAAAGCTTTAGGAATTGTTTTACCAGGATCCTCCACTTCCCCTGCCATAGTACTCACTGAATCCCAATAGTTCAAATTCCAAAACAGTGTATTTAGATACAATCCCCATTGTACATTTCCCAAATCTACAGCAAACCATCTTGAAGGCTCCAACTTAGGAAGCGCGATAAGCCCCATGATTACAAAAGGAAGGAGTGTAAATATCGCTAACGCTGTAGCAACCCAAGCAACAATAGTTAAACCTCTGTAGTTCAAATAGGTAAGTGCTATAACTAAAGCAAGAATGGCAAGAGTTCTTGGAAGACCATTGGCCAATGCTGGGAGATCAGATTTAATGTAGTCTAAAAACAAAACAGGGTACAAGGCGTTATCGACTACACCACTCATCCATTTCACCCATCCTAATTGAAATCCCCAATAAGGACCTAAAGCTGTCGAAACCCAAACAACATATCCTCCGTTTTCGGGGAACATGGTGCATAATTCTGCAGTTATTAAGGATTCTGGAATGCTCCATATAATAGGAAAGAATAAATAGCCAACAATTGCTAAAAATGGACCAGCTGCACGGACAGTATCTTCAAGACCAAAAGGACCACCAGAGACACCGTAGAATATAAGAAATGTAAGAGGAATAAATGAAACCTTTGTGATGTTCTTCACATTTGAAGCTCCTCTGTGTAAGCTCATATATTCAACATTATCTTCTGCTCCCATTTCTGTATAAACTATCAAATTATGAGTGCCACTGTATCATAACTCAAACTGACAAAAAAAGAAATATAAAATTCAGTTCTCAAATGACACATCATTGCCTTAATGAACTAGATTTATAAATTTCCATCAACTAGTCATATCCTGCTTATCAAATAGTTACTTATTGTACTAAGCAGAGACCGAGACAGATTCAGTATTTGAAGTTTGTGTTAACATATACAATAATAACAAAGTTCAAAGTTAAATATCTACAGATTTTTAGTGGATTTCCATACAAATTCAGTGTTTGAGAATGGATCAAAAAGAAGAGAGAAAGGGATGAGAATTTTACCTCTGAAGATCCACAGACAAGCAGAGCAAAGTCAACTTTTCAGAATTGAGAATTATTAGTAGCAATAATAATGTGATACCAGGGATAATACATCTCGTGGAGAATAGACGGTTGTAGTTATGTCTCAGGACACGTGTCAGTTATCGAAGAAGGGCGTTAACATATCGCGGTCAACGGATTCCTCTATTACGTCATAGAAATTTGATGAATCTTATATTGAACATTATTTATATTGCCCATTACACACTAACGTTTGCTTATAAAGCACAACTATAAATCAATTAAGCAAGTCACATATCTTATTAGGGATGCAATGGGGCAGGTGAGGGACGGCTTGAGCTTAATTCATAATTTTTTTAAATTGTCTCATCTCGTATGACGATTTTTTTCATTTTCAACTGTCCCACCCTACCCCGCATAAACCTGTCCTGCATAAACTCGTCCTGCTTAAATTTTTAAGTTTTTTTATTTTTTAATTGAATTTAATATGAAAAATTAGAATGCATAATTTTTTTTAATATTTCACTAATTAACTATTTTTAGTTGACATTTCAACAATTGTTTGTTAATCGTTAATTAAAAGTTTTTACCGGACATGTATAATTTAAATTTTAGAAAAAAAATAAAATTAAAGTCAATGTTTAATATAAAAAATTTATATCTTTAATTTTTACTAATTACAAACATTTAATTTTCTTCGAATTCCTATTTGATTTTTTTAACCTGCAACCCACCCCGCCCCACATTAGTCTTAAAAATAGTTACTTCAAACCGCCCCGCTCCACACCGCCCCATTGTCATCCCTATATCTTATGCATAAAAATTAGAACTTATGCCTCATAAACTAGATTTTATGGTCAATTCAATATCTTAAAATGTTCTGAATGTTCGTCTTATGAGTAAATGTTAGAGCTTAGCTTATGGGACATACCTAAGTTTTAACTTCTAATTTTTGTCGATAAGACAGAATTTTTGGCCAATTGAGCACCTTCACAATTCAAATATTTGCCTTAGTTTATGCCTAATGGACAACATATCTAAGTTTAAATGTTTGCCTATAAGGCAATAGGCAAAACCTCTTGTCAATTGAACAGATTCATTGCTTGAAATGTTCTGAACGACTACCTAATGGGAAAAGTTAAAATTTTATAAAGTGGGCCTATTTTCAGAAAAAAATTTAAGCGGGACCAAATGTCAAAAATATTCCTTAAAAGGGATTATTTTGGTAAGACTTTTAAAAATAAAATAAAATATCAAGACTAACCCAAATATCAAGACTAACCCATCTTAAATTTATTTCTAAACTTGATCCATTCATATCATGACTTATGGACTAGTCCGTAATGGTTCAATTGGTGATCCACGACAATTAAGTATTTACAATATATCATTATAGTTCGAAAGAATTACAAATTACAGCTATAGTTATGATTTGTCGTCTCTCCCTCGCCTCTGTTCTCTCCCTATAATCTCGCTCACCTCTCTCCTCTCTCCTCTCTCTATCATCTCTCCTCGCCTCTCTCCTTTTCTTGTCCCCTTTCTCTCTCGCCTATTTTTGTCTTTTCTCTCTAAATACCAATATAAATTATACTAATAATTAATTATACAAATATAAATGTTAACATTCATTTACACAAATACAAATAATAAGTGTCAACTGTACAGATCCTCTTGAATGATACAAAATATAAATATATATGTATTCATTGATATAACATTGATTCAAATGATAATAATTAATTATACAAATATAATTGTTGAACTTGATATGAAATATTAATAATTATAATAAATTTATCAATATTGACTAGTAAAGATATCAAATTCAGTGGTGAAACATCACTAATTATAGTAAATTTATGAATATTCACTAGTAAATGTATCAAAAGTGCGCATACAAACTATTTGAAGATTTAATGTGTTTAGATACATATCACGTGAACTAAAATTAAAATTTATTATTAAATAAAAAATTATAAATGTTATTCTTTATCTCAAATTATTTATTGAGTTCCTCTTTTACATGTCTTTTATGAAAATGTTAACTAGGAGGGATTTTTGAATATTTTAACTATATTTATATTTTAATATACAATCTTTCTACATTAAATATTTGTTACATTAAGGTGTTTGTACCCTTCAAAAATAATTATTAATGATAAAATGAGATAGAAATAATTAATTATTTTGCTTGAACCCATAAAATGTAAAATTATTTAAGAAACTTATTTTTAAAAATAAAGACAGACAGTGTAAGATAGAGAACTATCTATTTTTTATCATGAATATTTTAAAACTTTAAATCAAATTATTCAAATATTTATATTAATATATAAAAATTTTATAACAATATCCAAGGATTAATATTGCAAATAAATGTCTAATCTCTTATTAACTAGAATTAATATTTACTTTAATAAATAATAATATTATTGTGTTACTTAAAAAAAATATTATATTTTAAGTGATTAATGTCATTTAAAAGTACTATACTGAAAACAAGTAATGTTTATGAACAAAAAAAAAATTCTAAATTAATATTATTTTTGCATGTATATGTATATATTTAAGATCTTTTATTATAATTTAACTAATTTTGCTCATACAATCTTGCTTACAATAATGTCATTAAAATAATTATTTAATTTAAATAATTAAATTAATGACACACTTAACTCATTTTTTTTTTTTCATCTAGTTATTTTCACCTGTAACTTTTATAATAATAAATATATTAAATTCTTAATTTAATGAAATTAGTCATTTATAATTAAAAAATATTTCTAAATTTGTCAACTAATTTAGTAGGTGACAAGATTTGAGGTGGCATAATTGGACAGAAAATATAAGAATTTACTTAATTGGTAGTGATATATTTTTTCTCACCACCTTTTCTAATCCTTTTCACATTACACGTGGACCTAATGTTCTTCCACTACATCACACCTAAAACACTATGGTACGTCACTCCATTCACTCGTTTCTTACTCGGTTTTCATTATTTAAAAAAATTATTGAGTAAAAAGTGTCTATATATTAATTTATTCAAACAATTTTTATAAAATAGAATTTTGAGTTTGAGCATTAAATATAAAATTAGTTTTGATAAAAAATTTGTTAATAATTCATTACTATGAAAAAATTTAATTAATATAAATTTAAATTTAATTAAATTTAAAGATAAATATTAAATAATTTTATTTTAAGAAAAGTGATCCTAACTTTTAATAACGGAAATTATTGAAAGTAATAAAAGTACAAGTTTAAATTCACAATAAATATTTATTTGAAAATTTTAAATATTGTTTAATTGATAAAATGAAATAAATAAGAATATTTTATTAAAAATTTATTTAATATTTTTTATATAAAATATTTTGAGACTAATAAATATTTGTTATTAAATATGAAATAAAATAATTTTATAATTACTATCCTTATTCCACTTACCTGGGTAAGAAGAGATTGTAAAATAATTTTTGGTGATACTTAAAACATAAATAAATATATAAAAAAGTGTAAATAATTTAGAATATTTTAATTTGCGTTTCACTTTTCTTAAATTTTTTTTTATATAAAGAAGGTTTGATACCCCTAGAACATTTCTCTCTTCAAACCAAACCAAAAGATGAATGGATACACATTCATCTAAATAGACACCTCTAAATTTTTTTCCTAATTAGAATTGTTTTGTATGGAAAGTGTAATCTCTTGCTAATATGGAAGGTAGTTTAATTAAGTACATGTATATACACAGAACCATTCTCCAATTCAAGGTTTCAGACATAGAAATGGTCACTATGGAGTCCTTAACCTACACCAGCCTCAAGGATCTCTTGCCGGAATCACCGCCTTCGATTATGTCTCCGACGAATGGCCGTAAGGATAGCTGGAGAGAGATTCCAATGAAAGACCCACTATTACAGCAGGCGGCATGGGCGTATCTTCAGCCCGCGGTTGTACAGGAGGCTGATCAGAGTTTCTCCCAGAAAATGAAGGAGAAGTGTGTTGGCTTGTTTGATTGCTTCAATGATGTCATTCTTGCCATGTTTAGGGGTTTGTTTTAAGAGAATTGAGACGAAAAGATTGTATTGACGGAGAACAAATTTTGGTTTAGCCAGTGACATTTTTATATGATTGGTTGTTAGGATGCCAATTTATGTACATACCTTCCCCTAAAATTTCATAGCAGAATTTTACTTGGGATTAATACTGATGATTGTTGGATATATCAGAAGTTCAGTTGATTGCTTCGATTTTTGTTTGGTAATCTCCATTCTCATTTCCTCTCTTCTTCAACTTAACAATAAAAACTGAATGCAAATGATTTATATAGTCTACCTAAATTAATTTGAAAAATTGAAGTGTGATTAATTAATTGATGAATGTTCAACTCAATAAATGGAAATATTATTACGAGGAGAGTCAAATAAATTTATCTTTAAATTAATTTATCAAATGAAAATCAGTTTGGTATACTATTATTGCAATTGACGAGATTTGGGATAATAAGCTTACTTTCAATTTTGTAGGGGGCTGTTTCCACGAATTCAACCTTACCATGCAAATTGATCTTGTGTGGTCAATCTTTTGAAACAGATAATGTGTTAATTATTTCTTGTTAGATAGACTGTCATCATGACATTAAAAGGAGAAGAAAATTGTACAATAGTTTATTATTCGTGGGATAGCCAAGTGTTATTATTTGGTTTGAAACAGAAAACTGACAGAAGTAGGTTTCAGTTTCTTCTTCAGCTGAACAAATAGGTTGTTCGTTACTTTAATATTATAAAATATGTTGCAGAAAATGACATTTTATATATATATATTATGTTTACTAGTACAAAGAGATATCGTGACATAACAATATTGTTTTATCTTGATTTCGTGTCATCGATTCTATCTTAGTAATTAAGACGTTCCACTTCGGACATTAATGTTTTCTGAATGTTAAAATTGCAACAGGAGTTTTGGACACTCCATGTGTATTATTTGTTCAAAAGAAGCAATGTTGCTTTTGTTCGATGGATAAGTTAATTTATCCATTTAAATATTTTCCACTGTTGAAACATTCAATGCTGCAATGACAAAGTTCATTTAGATGTATCTATGTGTTATTTGAGTCAAATGTCTTTTATATATAGTCTCTCTTTTGTGTTTAGCTGGGAGGTACTTTAATAATTTTGATAGCACCATGGGGGTGTGCAGTAGTCAATAATAGTGAGAAAATTTCATCATGTGTAATATTTGATATATATACCTTAAAAATGTATTTTTAAATTTATCTATGCAATTAATTTTTTAATTTTTTGATGAAGGGTGTTCAAACGATTATCCTGTGACTTTGTCATCGGTCAGCAAAGCAAAGTGGATGCAAATCTTGAAGATTGGGGTTCAAATTTCTTTTTGAAGGATAAAATTGTTGTGTTAGTGGAAGATAGCAGATACATAATAATGCAATAACGAAGACATGTGCAATCTAGCTAGAATATCACCATTTTTTTAAAAAAAGGTAGTTTAATTTGGAGGGTGATGTTATATTGATTTTATATGATCTTTCAACAGTTAATCGTTTATCCTCTTTTGGTTTAATAATACATTTTGTATCCTTGGATCTGAGTCTTATGTTGTAGACAAATAAGTCTAAATCACAATAAATGCAAATTAATTAAAATTCCTTTAATTTGCCAAATGTTGGTTCTCCTTAACCAGCCTGGCTTGTAAGTTGTAACCAAAGAATAGAAAATGGCCAGCCTGGGAGCCAGTTATTAAACTTTATCCACTAAATGACTTATTTTTGTCTATCAATGATGTGATACATAATTCAACTTCAACTATATTTTTGCACATGTATCCTCGTCACCTATATTTGTAATTATAACCCCTCTGGGGACAATATAATATGTTATTGTCCAAATTTTATCCCACTGTCTAGTCTAATACCATATCAAGTTAGAGTCTAACTCACGACTCAAAAATTATTGTAGGATTATTCTCATCGCCAATTCTCTTCAAATCCTATAAATCGCATCGCAACATTTAGCTATTAACACAGTAATACCGATAGTTAATAATATACTTTCATTTGGCTCCATTCTCTAGCTTAAATTAATGCTGGTCACAAATTGGTTTTGTATCAGTATCAATAACTATCAAATAGTTTATGTATATCACCATCCATGATGAATATTAGTTGTATTAACAAAAAATGGATAGAAAGACAATATAATAGGTACATCAAATACATTGTGACCCACTTGGATGCATTGCTCCAAATTTAACAAGGAATTTCAGTCCAACCGATGGGTCCATTCTTATAATGTTAAACGACAAATGTATAGTCACATATGGCCAGAATAAAGCAAAATGACAAGATACAATAATTAGTAATGGAAAAACCATTGTATTATCTGAAGACAATATTGACACTTTTTTTCTTTTTCTAACATAAGGATCTTCGAGATCTCACATCAACCTTATTCCTTAAGCCTAACACTGTGATACATATTTGGATCCTTCTGGCTGCTATAGTATTATATCTCTATAATTGATATACTTTACTTTATGGGACAATTAGAGCGCATGGTCATCTGGCTAAAATATTTATCAAAAAATAGTTATTTGTTGTATTTGCATGTGTATTTAATGTATATTTCATGTATAATCAAGCTATATTCAGTTTTTGAGTGTATCGTAATGTATATTTAGTATATAGCAGATGTATAGATTATCTACATTGTATAGTCAATATATACTTTCTATGACTTTTGACAAGTTATATTGTATAGTCATATATATTTTGGCAAAATCATTTTATATTTTAGAACTTATCCCAATTTATTTATTTTTTAAAAAATCGTCTATTTATGACCCAACACATTTCTATCTATCCTTTTAGGTTATCAAATCTAAAAATGCTTGCTTTCCATGACAAGATTGTTAGTTGAATGTGGAAAGATTATATATTAAAGAATATATGGTTAGTTACTAGAAAATATTAATCCCAGTATAATATGACTAAATTGCAACCAAAAAGTGAATTGCATAAAGAATTCGTACGATGATAATAACAAACTCCAACAGTAGAAGGATAAGGTTTTTAAAAAATGTAAAGAAAAGGAAAATTAAGTTCTTTATAAGTAACTTCCTTGTTTCTAGTAATTTGGATATTACTGATTTTGAGAAAGTTACGGATATAAGTCATTTGTCTAATCAATGTATATGATGTGTATTAATATAATTATTCCATATATATTTGCCTAATTATGAAGATAGTATAATGATTCAAAGTATTTATCAAAAGACGCCTTTTTTATAGGCCTTTAATTAGACCAAGGATTAGTTGACTTTTTTAAAATTAAAAAAAAATGGGGTCAGGGAAATTCGTATTTTTTCAGTAGTGAATGAAATAACTAGATAAGATCATTTAAGGAATTAAAAGAAGGAAACACAAACTAAATCTCTCTTTGAAATGCTGAAAACTAAAGAAAATGAATATCTTGCAAAGATATCTATTTAATGAGAAGATAAATACAATGACACAAGCAAAAAAGTACAAAGAGAATAAATAATTGGGAAAAAAAAAAAACAAAAAAAGAGCACTACATAAAAATGTGCAAACTCTTTTTTAGTCAATAATAGTAGATAGTAAGTCATATAAGTACAAAAAAATTAGACATTAAAAATGAACAACAAAGAATTATAGTACAGCCAGCTCGATGCACAAAACATTTCACGTTAACAGATCTCAAAAAAGAGTGTGATATATATAACCTACCATATGTAAACATTAGTGGTTGATACCACGGCTCCCCTCAAAAAGCAGAAGAATTAATCAAGGATTAAAATTCCTCAGGGATACTTTGAAGCACAGGCATCCAAGAAGAATGGTTTCTCAGCTTGATTTGATTGGCTTTTCTAATTAACTGTCTTTTCCTCATGAAATTCAAGCGTTGTTCCAAAGAAGATGAAATTTGGGTTGATCTATTTTCATTCATATTATTACCATTTCCTAAAGCTTCAACAATTTGCTTTAAATCTTCTTTTTTCACCACAATTTTCATCCTCACCACCTCCCCTTCACTTTCTTGACTTGAAAAACAATCTCTATTAACATTTGCAATTGCATCCAAAATATTAGTCATCATATAATTAGCTTTTTGGCTCCTTGTTCTTGAAATCTTTGATTCTGATGATCTCCTTGGCCACGCGCATCTATCTTCCGCAAATTTCTTTTCCATTTTCGTTTTCTAGTAATGAATATGGTTAAGTGTTTCAGCTTATATATAACGCGACGATTTGATACAATAGGAATAAACAGAAAATAACTATAAAATATATAAAAACGCAAAGTCGTACATTAAAATTAATTTAATACTATGTTTTATCAGTACAGCACATTCTGATATACCCAAATGTATTTGACTTTGGAGATGATCATCTGTCAAACGGGTACAACGTCAATTACGTGTTATGCCAAATAATACTCAAATATATACATACAAATGTGAATCAAAAGATGCTATAAGTTGTTGAAAATTATACTTCCTCCGTTTCTATTTGTTTGTCTCAATTTTGATTTGACACGAAGAAAATAAAACTTTTGAATTTTATAATTTTAAACTAAAGATATGTAATAAAATATTCTTTAATCTTCTAGTATAATGTGAAAAGTCAAAAGCTGTTAAAAAAAATGTGTATATATAGAATATGAACGAAGTGTGTTTTGAGTATTCTTGCATGAGTAATTGGATATCTCCGAATTTGACCCTTGTTAGCCGAGTTTACTAAAATCAATGATGTATAATTAAGAATGAAAGGATCTCAACCAGTTCATTACAACATCGTGTTAGTGTAGCAATATAATGTAATTAAATTTGTACACCCATTTTTTAACATGTCAATAAAATGATAATAATATTTTGTGGTTTGACATTCAAGAAATGAAGATGTTGTTGAACCAAAGTATTATTGGTGGAATGTTCTCCTAATTTTGTTTGAATAAATGTACAACAACGCCTCACATGCAAATCCTGATAAGACGGAAGCAGCTACCGATTAATCACTATGAACGTGGCTGACCTTTTAACTAAATGGAAGATTTTCCTTCAACTTCCACTAGATGCTTTCATAAACTACTCTAATTTTGTTGTAACGATTCAATTTATTTATATGATGCTAATTTTTAGAATTTTTTTGAATCTCGTTAAAGCACAGAACGCACCAAAATATTTATTATCTTTGTGGTTTTACCGCACGTATTATGGGAAAAATTGAAATTAAAAAATTGTAGCAAAAATAATTTTTTAAAACAAAACGCAAGAGAGATTACTATTTTATTAATTACGAGTACTCAAAATAATAGAATGTCTTGATATTATTAAAGTAATTTCTATGACATTAGTCCTAGGCGGATGTTCAGTTCAATCTAGTGACTGTAGGGGCACGGGATTAGATGTTGTTAGATAGCGCACTTTTATTCTACCAAAGGACCAGGTACACAGATAAAACAAAGAAAGAAAGAAAGTATAGACTCAGTAATTTAAAGTGGAAACTCTCCTTGTTCAAGGAAGGTAAAATCACTATCTGATCCACAGAATTTCAGTTCAGACTTCGTTAACTTCAAGGAGTAAACATTGTAAACGCTTACAATTTTAGGAATGATCCACGATCCTCTTTCTCGTTACAAGAAAATGAATCCTCTTCAACCTAGTTAAAGGACAACAACCACCACCTAGCTAACTTAGCTAAGGACCAGAGCAAAAACACCAAAGAACGTTCTAAAAAAAAATCTAGATTCTTTTATAAGAGAGGATCTGGTTCACAATCAGATTGGAGAAATTAGACTACGAGAAATCTTCATAAAGAACGATGAAAGCACTTCAGCCATGGCCATTTTTTCAGTCTATTTCCAAAAAGAGGAAGACGAAGATGGTATATTTGAGATGTGTGTATGTTGGGATGGATGAATCTTTTTTCCTTTCATTTACAATATATATCAACCCCTTAAAGGACAAATAACAAACTATCGGGGATCATAGGGACCACTCCCAAAATCACAACATTTGGCCTAAAATCATTGGCCAGCAAAAAACGTCACACACACTCACTTGAGCACCTGAGAAAATTAGTTATTTGCAGATGAAGTCACTTTCAAAAAGATTCTTCAAGATATCAGAATTACTCTAAGATGAGATCAAATCCCATCTGATCTTATCTTAGAGTTTGTTAATTTATCAAAACATTATTGATCTAACAAATGTGAAGCTCAAAGTTAATGAAGTTTGGGTTAAATTTGGTTGAGTCATAGGTCGTGAAATTTTTTTTTCTTTTAAGTCGGGTGTTTTTCATATTTATTGTTATTATTCCATTTTGTTTTATCATCTTTTAAAAAAAATACTATATCACACCAAATTTTTGAGGTATAATTTGGTATTTTAAAGTTTGATTTTGGTATTTCTAGATCTCCATGTGTTCAATTTCAATTTATAAGTATTAATAGAAAACTTGGACTTTTAAAAAATGTGTTAATTATATTATTATAATACCTTACTCACGTAGAAATATGTAAAAAGAAATACAATCATGGAATTTTCTTCGTTACTCAATTTCGTGAAAAGGAGATTTCAATCATGTTATAGTAACTAAAGTTTAACGTTTAAATAATTAATTTTATATTAATACTATTTCATGTATTTGTTAGTATTATAATAATATATTTAACTATATATATAGCTATATACTTTGATATGGTATTCAATATTCTTATTATAGAATACTGAGTATCCTTTCAAAAATTTTAAAAATTCATCCCAAATACCAAACTATCAAAATCGTCACATTAATTTTTTTAATTTCGATATGGTATTCGATATGTTTTTTATAAATGAAAAAGGCAAAAATTGCCCTTAAATGTGAAATCAAACAAAATTGCCCTTGGTTATCGAACAAATTAAATATATAATTTATTTTATTTTTAAATAGAATCTTCTTTAATAATATTTTTTATTATCAACAAATGTTTATCTTGCTTTAATTTGGAAAAGATTAAAAAACAAAATTATTTTAATTTTATTATAATTGTTTAAATTATTATATAAATGAAAAGCAATGATGGGGTTACTCCGATTTTATATATAACCTATATAATCAGTTAAAAAGATACATGAAATTATTCTATTTTAATTGATGAAATAAGATTTGAATTTTTTAAAAATGTTTTTTTTAAAATTAGAATTATGATGTGTTTAAAAAGAAAAAAAATTATTTATTTTAAAAAGAGTTTTTTTTATTCATTTAATAATAATAAAAATATTTCTGGATCAAACTATTAGTATTTATGGCATTTTTTGACTAAATCATCAATGATAAGATTATTTATAGACAAAATTATTAGATAATATTTTTGTTCAAATTAACATAGTCTAAAGACATTTTTAATTTTTTTTCATTTTATAAATTCCAAGCACTATATCATATTATTAAAATTTTAATTTTACTATATTCATTATCTATCGTACCATGTGCACGCCTAATTGCCAACCATAAGGACTGGAAAAGGCTGATAATACCCACATCTTGTTATACCTCGATTCGTCTCTTTTCTTTGTCTGTCATAGCGCAAAATATATGAGTTATTTGTATTTTTACCTTTATTTCATGTTGGTCATCAAATTTTTGTCCTTCAAATTATATCATTTTTGTGTGGGGTATATAATTATATTTTTACATTATAATAGTACACAAGTTATATTCTGCACTCTTACAATCACTTATGTCTGGCTAGATATGAATTTAATTCTTAATGATAAAAATTTGAACTTAATCTATTAACAGATAGATTAGAGATTAATTAAATAAAAGCTATAAGTAAATAAAATATATATATCTGCACAGTGCTAAATTCAGGTAGAAACTGTTCATTCCCAATATTTTTATTATTTACATTGGTTCTTGTTTTTAATGACAGAACTTTAAAAAAATGGGTGTAACGTGACCTGTCTTATGCCACTTGGAATTACTGACTTGTTGTGTCCTAAGTTATAACGCCCAACTATTTCAAATATTATCAATAATATTTATATTAAAATTGTAGGTGTGTCAAAATAAATTATTTTACCATGATCACTATTTAATTATTGCATTTATCAAATCTCATTTGATTGATACTGAGATATTTTAAACAGCTAGTAATACTGATAAGACTTATTTTCTGCTATTGTTATGGAGTAGTATTTCAACACACAAAAATAGCTACAACTCAATTTGAGGGTCCATCGTGTTTATTTCAATAAATTAAATAAATGTTTTTCATGCAAACTTTCGTCATTAAAATTTAAACGTTGATTGTAAAAAAAATATCTCGTTGATGACGTCTTCCCCCTTTATACAAAGTTTTGTCCGGCAAAATTGACTTGTAGTAGAGTCAAAATCTTCATCAAGGGATTCAAAATATAAAAAAATAATTTTTCGTTGAAAGAGTTCGAATGACCCTTCCTATGAAACTTTACCCCTGCTTGTAACTTTAATCGACGAGGTGAATTTTGTCAAATTGGCTGATTAAATCTCTTCATAACGCCTTGAGGAGCTATGAAGAGAGCTCAATTCAAAGCCCTCTTTTAGAAAGAGAAAAAAGGGTACCAAAATAGGGCTCGGGGATATATGCTTTACAAATTAATGATATATCATCATCAAAACAAAAATCAGTCTTCACCGAGGTGAACGAAAGATGCTTCTAGAATTGATTTCTGATAAGATCTATCTTAGCTCGAACATATATTAAAATTAAAATAAATAAACAGATATTAAAGTGGATATGAAAATAATTATGAAGAGTTTTTAAATATTAATATAAATAAATTGAAATATATTTATAAAAATCCTACTCGATACTTTCCGTCATGTTTTATGTTCCACCGGAAATCGTATTTTTCTCCCGTCATGAACAATAATGCGATAAAAAAAACAAAACACAAAAAAGTGAATAGTAAAAATGAACCATACTGGTCCGAAAATAAACAGTTGCCGGGACCATTTTTTTTACTGTAATAAGTAGGTATATAACTGGACACCTCCCATTAATATAACGCTTTCCAAATTCTATCATTTTTTAATTAAAATAAAAAATAGAATATGCATGCTGCAACCATCCAAATTTAACATTATTTGGATTGACAAGTAGACCACATTGGTCGTACGTTTATTTTACGATGAAAATATGAAAGCTGGCACATTTTGGAACTTTCGGTAAATTCACGAAGCACCACGTTAAGTTAAAAGCTGTGACAACAATACAAACGTATGATAGATATAATTCTTTTGTAAAAAATAATGTATAAAGTAGGGGCATAGTAAGGTGTGCCGAATGTATAATGGAAGGTATTTCAATAGATCTTTACATGTTGGGGTAATGAACCTAGACAGCAAATAACAATTCACTATTTGATTTACATGGATCCAACTTAGCTTTACAATTAACAAAGCAGATCGAGATTTGAAAATAATTTAATTAACCCCCAATTCAAAATCGGAGGCACATGCCACCAATATTATACTACCTAATTACTTCTAGAAAGTGAAATTAACATTACACAACAAATATTTCAACTTATGTGCCACATAAACACAAATACAAGGGGAAAAAAAAATGCGTCTAGTGCCTGCAAACCACTCATAGCAGCAGGCTCATGCGCAACATACCCTTGTTATCTTATTGGTTACTTTTTAAAAGTTATGAGGGCCGGGTCATTCAAATTAAAAAATATTCTGACCAAATAGAATTTTAATTATCCATAAATATTAAATAATTATGTTCTTTAAAATATAAATGGAAAGAAACAAATAATCTAGTATGTTCTCTCCATTTCACTTTTGTTTGGTTGGGAATAATTTATCCCAGGATTAGTTATTCTGAGATAAGTTATCCCACGTATATATAGAATAACTTATTTCATCACTATGGTATAAATGGTATGATAAATTATTTCAAACTTGGCAACTAAATAAGATATCAAAATTTTATTCCTTCACTATTTTTTTATCTCATGACTATTTATTTTTATCCCACACATCAAACGACCCTTAAATAAATTTTTGATATTCTTTTCATAATTCAAAATATATTTATTTCATTTCTTCAAAATTACTCTTTTTATGAAAATTTTGAGAAAAAGTAGAAGTGATATTGATAAATGCCTTTTATATGGGCAATTTTCATTTTACACGATTATTAAGAAATTATTAATATACTAGCGAATTTTATCATTTTATCTTTATTTATATTAATATATATTAAATTAAGTTAGATAAAAATATTAATATATTAATTAATGATGGGCGTAAAATGAAAAAAAAAAGAATGTGAATATACACGTAATTGTATTGAATATTAAAAAAAATTATTAATATTTATGATCACATGTGAATATAACACATTAGATACAAAAAATTTAACAGTATTTAAATACAAATGACTCATAATGAATAAAACAATATCACATAATAAAAATACATTTTTTATTTTATAGATTTTATATTTAATTTTGAATGTTGTAAAACAATGATGAGTCACACACTTGATAGTCCAAATTTAAAATAGGACCATTTTTAAGAAATAATTTATTCTATTGCCATATTAGAAGAGATTCAATTTAAAATAAAAATATATTTAAAGAGTGATTATTCTATTACCATAATAAAAAAAATACTTAATTTAATAAATATTCATAATATGAAATAAATATTTATAAAAAGTTATTCATATAATAGGTTAGCCAGTTGCATGAGTGTTTAGGCTCTTATCTCTAAAACAATTTCTCTCTTAATTCTGTGACCATTTATGGAGTTTTTAATTTAAAAGAAAACTTTCTTCATTTCGAAAAAAAATAATTTAGTTTAATTTGACACAAAATTTTAAAAAATATATATAATTCTAAATTAAAATTATATTAAATTTATCAAAATATTTTTTATTCTTATAACCTTAAATCTTAAATATATCACATGAGTAATATTAAAGTATTATAAAAAAAATTAAGATCATTCTTTTTAAAATATAATAAAATAAATATAATAACATATTTAGTGGAATCCCACAAAGTGGGGTCTGGAGAATGTACGCAGACTTATCACTACCTCAAAGGTATAGAGATGATTTCGTGAGAACTCTCATCTCAAAAATTCATAAGTAGAATAAACTAGATATGAAAAAAAAAAAATAGAAAGAATAACTAATAACGAAAAACACAACAGGATATAAGAATACGACAGATCCTACTACCCTACTATATACAAATTGGACATTATTTTTTTAATCTTAGGTAGCTTTCAAGTACATAGAAAAAAAATTAAGTAATTGATAAAGTTTTGATTTTCTAAGTCTGCAGTCTGCACCCACTTGATAGAGAGTGGAGCCCAGATTGAGCCATAAAAAATATTCGAAATTGATGTTGAAGTCTCCGCCAAGTCGACATTTCGCAATCTAAAAACTAGTCCACTGTTTGCTCATCTCTGCTAGACCCAATTAATGGCATCTCAGATGGTCTTAGAATTGCCTATTATACCAGTACGAAAGGACGAGGGACTAATGAAAAAGTAGATCATACAGCTAACTTAATCACATGCAATGTCCTGTCAAATAATTAAGTGCCACATAATATGTACAGAAATTTCACAAGATACGACAGATACTAACCCACAAACAACAGGAGAGCGTAATTATCGTTAATTCTGAAATTAACAAATTTAGACGGATCCTTTCTAGCTTTTAGATTGAAAACAAGAACAAAAAGAAATTAAATTCAAGCTAGAAGAAACAAAGGAAAATAACGACATTAAATTGAATTCGCTCAATGAGAAAACAAAACTAGCAATAAAGGGACAACAGAGTGAAATTAACCTATGGTCAATCTCTCCATATCAATAGTTTGGGGCTTTTACTCTTCTGGTTTTCTGCAGAGAATCATATGCATAGGAGAGAAAATGCCTTTTTCACCACCTTTAGCTAAATAATCAGCAGTCACGAACAGCATCTCGTGAACATCAACTGTACCTTTTGGTGCAATTCCGAAAAAAGCAAGAATGGTGACCAAAATGTGATTCCTCCAGTAGGCAATTCTCCCCATTTTCAGCCTTGTCCACCATGGATGGGATGGAGGCTTAGCCAAATCCTTCTCTTTCACCACTTCAAAACCCACTTTCTTAGCAACTTGAGCAATGTCCTTGTAGCTTCTCAGCCCTGGCAGAGCATCACCCCTTTCAATCCCATGGATTATCTCCACATGTTCCGGGTCTTCGGGTTTGTACAATTCCGTCGTAACCCATTCATAAGAAACGTACAAGCATCCGGGTTTCAACACCCGGTAGATCTCCTGGTACACTTCTTCAAGCTTAGGAGCATGGCATGTGGCTTCAATTGAATAAACTCCGTCAAAACTGTTGTCGGCGAAAGGCATTTGCAGGAAATTCCCGCAAACCACTTCGCAGAGGGAATCGAGCCCAGCTTTTTTGTTGTGCATCCGGGCTCGCTCCACCTGATACTCATTTATGGTGATTCCAACAACATTAGCTTTAGAATGGGCCGCGATAGCCCGCATCGGCCCGCCCACACCACAACCTGCATCGAGTATACGGGCCCCGGCCTTCACACCCAATAGATCAACCGCCATCTCCTCGTGAATTCGAGTAGCCTCGCGGTTAGATTTCCCAGGGAGAGAAGGGGAAAAGTGAAACGACTGACCCCATCCCCATTCGTAAATATCAGTTACGAGATTATAGAAAGTATCGACGAATACGGGGACCTTATCGGCGGTTTCGATTTCCTTAGGGCGGCGGAAGAAGGACCAGTACTGTTTATAGTTGTCTTGGACATTCTCTTTGTCGATGGAGCCGCCGGTAAGTTGGACGGCACGTTTGCCCTTGACCTCGGCAGAGCCAAAAAAGCAAACGAACCAGTAGAGTCCGCCGGCGGCGAGAAGCGCGGCGGTACAAATGAGGGTGAGAGCATCCATTGGGATGGAAAAACGAAAAAAAGAAGAAAATGAGAAAACAAAGTGGAGCGTTATTGTTGAGTGGGCTATTTTTATGGGAACAGCTTGCGGAGATTCATTGACACGTCAAAAATTACTCCACATATTTTCTTTTATTTACACCGCACCAAGCTAAGGAGGTTTGACCATAGTGTTTGAGAATATGATTTTATGTACTTATAAATTTTGAAAAAGATTTATATTATTTTTCCAATAGATTTGTTGTATTATTTTTTCTTCTTTTTTACTTAAATGTGCTGAGCTATTTAGCAGATAACACCTACACTTGCGTTTAGTTTAGAAACTACACATTTAAATCGGTTATACATTTTATTTCTTAGCAAATGACACGTATGTC
The DNA here is from genome assembly GCA_038996855.1 of Solanum aculeatissimum. NCBI lineage: Eukaryota > Viridiplantae > Streptophyta > Magnoliopsida > Solanales > Solanaceae > Solanum > Solanum aculeatissimum. The sequence continues at coordinate 52,358 of JBCEWC010000014.1, read as the reverse complement.
GGTTATACATTTTATTGTTAGCAGATAACATTTTTAATACTTGTGCTTGGTTTAGAAACTAGACACTAATGTCGATTACACATTTTATTGCAAACATTAGTTTAGAAACTAGACACCTGTGTCGGTTACACATTTTACTGCAAACATTATTGTCATTTTGATAAATTTACATTTCAGTCTATTTATTTTTTAAACTAATTTTTAAAAGTTATTAGAAGAATTTTTTTTTAAGCAAATAGTATTAATGTGTATTGCTCATGAGTTGAGAGAATCATTAATCACAAGTGGCTAAAATCAAACAATTGTTAGTTGATATATTTGGGGCTAAAGAAGGGTTATTTGGTATTTTTATTATTTTAACTTATTTATCTTATTATTTTTAGTTTATTATATATATAAGTGTGGGTTCATTCCCATCACTGAACCAATAGCACATCGCCACATGTTAGTCTTATTTCCGTTGTCCTGCTTGCTTGAGCTCCTGAACAACCACAACCTTCCAAAGCAGACAAATCTTCGTCGTCCTGCCTGCTTGAGTTGTCTACTTCAGCTACTTAATTATATTTCTTTAACTGATTTGATTATAATTTTACAATATTACCCCTGGTGAGACATTTTCCCAATTGTTTTAACTGTGATTTTACTATCTCATTTTTGCAATTGTTTCAATTGTGATTTTACTATTTCGCCCCGATAAATTATTTTAAGTCATGTAAAATGAGATATCATATTTTAAATTCAAATTTAGTTATACGAATAAGAATATAAAAATAATCAATAAGTGTGAGTTGGACCAGCCACAACCTTTCAAAGCAGACAACTCTTCGTCGTTCTTCGTACTTGAGTTGCCTGCTCCTGCTCCTGACCAACCACAGTCTTTTAAAGCAGACAGCTCTTCATCATCCTGCCTGCTTGAGTTGCCTCCATCCCCATCCACCCTCACCCCATACCAAAGACAAACAAATTAAAATGAATAAAATATCATATTCTAAATTCAAATTTAGTTATACAAATAAAAATATAAAAATAATCAAACATATTTGGTGGGTTCGGGCATCGCCCGGACAGCTTTTACTAGTATATTTAAAAAGTAGAGTATTATAGATCACAATATATTTTTAAAAAGTCTATAAAACTTGATTAACTTATGTTAAAAATATTATAAATTATAATAATTAAAATATTTAAAAATTATATAAAAAATTTGATTGATCTTCAATTTTTTTGTCACACGTATTGTAAAAATATTCAAATGCTGAAAGAATCTCTTTCACCGAACAACTTCTTGTATTGCAAATGCACAAGCTATGAATTTAAATTCAATGTTTGAAAAAAATTGTGCAAGTTTAATTCTTACTTTTTCACGAAAGAACACTACCATTAAGGAAGAAAGTATAACCGAAAGTTGATTTTGTATCATTTCGGTCACTAGCTTAATCAACATTTGTGTAACCTATTAGAGAATAATTTGCAGTTCCATTCAAGTACCGAAATATTCTCTTCCTCAATTATATTATTACTTGCTAAGTGCTAATCAGACCTACGGTATAACAAATGTTTGGATAAGTACACATTATAACATACATCACTGTTAAAGTAACATTACAGAACAAGTTAAAAATCAAAATTGTATAAAATATATATCTAACTTTACCAATTTTATACAATGAATTTCGACTAAAATTTTATCTAAAATAATAAATATTTTTATAAAATATATAATAACTTTTAAAAAATTTAAATAATAATTTAATCCAATTTTCCCCCCTATTATTTGAGCATTTGAATCTTTCATAATTTACCTCAAACAAAAATAAAATTAACAAAGTAGAAGAATTTTCTTCATTTATTCTTTCTCTCCATTTTTCGCAAGTTTCTGTCATGATGAATGACATATGATATAAATTAAATTTAATGAATAAAATTTAATTAAATTTTATTAAAAATGTATTTGATCAATGAAATCTTATTCATTAAATTTAATTTATGACATGTATCAGTCATGAAGATAATAATTTTAAAAAAAAAGGAAAGAAAATGGAGAAGAGTCTCCTTGTATGGATATCTAAATTTGCCGTCCTTACTGTTTATCTTGAGTTTAAAAGGCGCGTGTGGTACATGTTGTCCTTTTCTCTTTTTTGGTTAAGCAAAGGAGTGAACATGGTGTTGGGTTTCTTTACATATTAAGGATATGCGTGAGATATAAAATATAATAATTTTAAAGTAAAATCTAAAATTATTTTATTTATATTTAATTGAAAATATTAAATAATTCTTCAATTATTTATTTTATGATTTTTATCTTAATGATATAATAAATTATTTTATATATATGACAGAATAACTTATCTCAAAATAAATTATTCATAAATATTTTGTTCGATCCCTAAAGTCTTGAAGATGAGGTGAAATGTCAATGGGGTAATAGAAAAAAAAAATTAAAATGCATTTCTCCCTATTGGTGTGCATTGAAAATATTGAAGAACAAAATCTTCCACTTTCTAAAAGCAGACAAATTTGAATATTTCTTTCTCTTTTTATTTGAATAATTTTTTTCTAGTAAAACAAGAAAGTATCATGCGATATACTTTATTTGTTGAGTTGGTTGAAGTTGTATAATTTTTATTGTCAGTTAATGCAGAAAAATATCCCATTTTATCCCGTGGGGATTAATTCATACCTTAAACAAGTTTGAGAAGATCAAATTTTTCCAAAAAAAATAAAATAAAATTCTATGAATTTAGAACAAAACTTCTTCTTTCACTAATTTTCTATTTGTGTTTTTATCGATAACACATGATACCATACAAGTCGAAATCAAATTTTAATATTATAATATTTTTTACGCGTTTGTAAAGTTTTTTTTGTATTTTATATGATATTTAACAGTATTTATTTTATAATAAGAAAAAACGAAATATGTCAAGTCTAGTGGGATATTGTACTTATCCCATTAAGTATTACTCTATTGTCCTACTTTTTAAAAGGAAAATTCGTTGTTGAGAAAAGTTCGGGGGACTCCATATTCAAATGGGTGACAGCTTGTTGATGTTGAGGCCTGGGATAATTTAGGGAACAAATATCTTATGCCATATCCTAACATTTGAAACTAGTATAGTATTTAAAAATTAAAATTATACAAAAAAATAAATTAGGTTATTGTTCTTTTGTGATATAATTTTTCATGATTAAATAGTAATTTCTAATAAAGTGAAAATTATTTTAGAAAAGAATGAACAACTTCAAATCCTTAAAAGCCATCTGTATCTCAATTTATTGTGATTATTCTTTCATTTTTAATTTATCTCAAAAAAACATCACATTTCCTATTTAATATTTAAGGAGTGTTTGAATTACCTTTTTAAGTGGCTTTATAAAGTAAAAGTCATAAGTCAGAAATTTTTGACTTTTCACTTTTATTTTTATATTTTTTCAACTTAAAAAAAATACTTCCTTAATCGTGAAGAAGGCAATTTGGTTAGTATTTTCTTATTTTAAAATTTCATGTAAATAGTATGTATCACAGAGACTAGAGGTGAAGTTAAAAAAACAAGAGAGGATGTGCCAATTATTTTGTGAGAAATAAAATATAAAAATAATGTTGGAATATTGGAGGGAATGACAAATATTTCTAAGATTAACAACTGTTAATTAACTTTTTCAACCAAAATTATAAAGTAGATCCCACTATCTTTTTTCTTTTTTCTTTTTTCTTTTTTAATTAAAGTAATTTTATGGTGCTAATGTACTTTGGGTATTTATCCTCATTTTCTGTTCGGATCTCCAAAAAAAACACTATACTCGCTTTGTTTGTGTACGTACGTTATACTTCCTCTTTTTATATTGTTTTGGACACGCGCTTGTCGTGTTGCCACGTCAGACGTTTGGGAAAACGTGGGATGACATTATACTTTTTGGTTTCTACTCAGTCAAACTTGACTATTACGTGTCACGTTTTCTATATCGGGACATTATGTTTTGTAATAATTAATAAAACTATTTTAGGTTACGTAAGTTGTATATTGTGTATGAAATATGAATACATAACTTAATTTGTATTTTTTTGGTCTATATTAAGAAAATTGTTCAGAATATAATATAATGCTTTAGAAAAAAATAATTGCTCATTTTTATTTATCAAGTAATTCAAAAATAGTTTCTAATTATAGTTGTTATTTTTAAAATATTAAGATATGCTTTTTTTTTTATCATTGGAATTAACTAGTTCAGTATACATACTTTGCACATATATATCACATCAATTTAAAAATTATATATAAATAACACTTGTGATTAAATAAATATTATTAATTTGAAGCAACGATTTAATCTATTATAAAATGACAAAGATGAAAAAATCAACTAAGTTATTTATAATATAGATATATTAATAGTTTTTGAATACATAAAATAATAATTTATTATTGAATAATTAGAAGTTAAATAATTAATTGAGTAAAATTTAATGTACCAAAAAAATTTGAAAATATAAAAGGAATAGTTTAATGATTCCAAAATAATTTTATTTAATTTTTTCTTTTTAAATTTATTATATTACATACTTTTATTAATAAAATATTTGACAGTTAAAATTTTAGTTAATTATTTAGATAGATTAGTCTTAAATCAAAAATAAATTTTAAATATAAAATATTTTTAATCTTAAATTTTTTTTAAAAAAATTTATAACTTCAATCAACATTTCATATAGTATTAATTATTAGAACCTTAAAAATAAAGTTTTTGTATGTAGGACCAAATCAATCCTCATCATTATTTTATACAAAATCATTCAGAGCTATCCAGGTAGAGTGCTACAAGTTGCGCCAACTTTAATACCTTTAACCCAAATTTATTGCATGTATTTTTTTTATTCTTTTTAAGTCTGTCATATCATACTTTTTGAGATTTAATTTAATTAATTTTTAAAATTATATTATATCATATTAATAGAATAATATTTTAAAATAAAAGTTTTAATATTCAAATATTATATGAAAAGTACTATAAATTATGATTTTTTTAAAAATATCAATATGATGGAAAAAGTTATATTTAAAAAAATTATATTATTTGACTATTAAAAAGAAAATTATAACAACTCCATATCATTTTATTTGATACCGTTTAACTTGCCATAGTGTTTAGAGTTTTTTTTAAAACTTGTGATCTAAAATAATTCTCAGATATTTATGTGATTTTAAATTATTTCATTTAGTATAATGAAATAAAATTAAAATTAAAATATTTTTAATTATAATAAAATAACATTCTTCTGGGATGGATTAAAAAAGAAAAAGATGACACATAATTGAGACAAAATAAACATTTTTTTAATACTCTTTCCGTCTCAATTTATGTGGCATCAATTGACTTGACATGTTGTTCAAAAAAAAAATAAAGATTTTTAAAACTTATGATTCGAAATAATCCTTAGATACTTGTATGATTATAAATTATTCAATTAAGGATAAAAACTTTTTTAAGAAAGTTATATTATTTTTAGTAATGTAAAGATGACATTCTTTTTAAAACAAATTAAACAAGAAAAAGTGTCACATAAAATGAAACAGAAGAAATATATTTTATTTGATATTTTTTTATCACATTCAAAAAAAATATTTAAGCAGAAAGTACTTTGACTGGATTATTTATATTTATTTAATATCTGATTAGTTTGCATCAAACTAATATACTCCATATTTATGACCAATTATAAAGATATAAACAAATAATTAATTTTGTTTTAATTATAACAAGATTGACAAGTAAAATAATCTAGATGGAGAGTACAAATATCAAAATTGTGACCGAATAATATTAATTAATGTCGTTGCCCTTAAAATTGAATTCCTAAAATTTAAAATTTGAATTTATCCTTCGATTAAATGAATTTAAAAGTTTTCGAAAAAGGCCCAATTAGGGCGCTCACTTGTAAAATTAGATAAAATTTTCTCACCGTTATATTTTATCTGATTTTTATGTCTAAGATTTATATTTCATTTTTCTGATCCATTTGAATAAATAAAAAAACGTTTTATTATTTATTTAATAATTTTTTAATATTAAAAAACTACATCAAATAATAGTAGTCAAAATTAGAATTTTAAAGTATTATTAACTAAATACACTTTGAACTAAAACTTTTTAAAAGAATTTTTTAGGTGAATAGAAATTATGTAATATGAAATGAAGAAAGTACATAATACAATTAATGTAATCAATTGGTGATATTAATGAAGTAATGATGGTACAACTTCTTAGCAAGATACATAATTTAGTAAAATAAATTGTCCTATAATTTAGTCATTGCCATCTATGAAAACCTAACTTGAAACGGGTGGACTCAACGTGCCAAATTAATCCTTCAAGAACTATTATTGAATGATATAATTCATAGAACTATTATTGCATGAGATAATTCATTTTGTATCCAGAAATGCTTACAACTAATTATGCCGTTGACAAATTGAGGATGTAAATTACTTTCTTCGTCTCAAATTAATTGAATTTTTGAATTTTTTTTTCAATGTTTGAAATATTTGAATTGTTCAAAGTTTAAGGTGAATGTTTGAAACTTTTTCCATATTTGTACTTTCATTTATTGAATTTTTATATTTCCTAGGAGATAAATTACACTATATATTTATGATTTTACAAAGGACAATAGTGAAAAGTATGATGTAAATTTTAACTTTGAATGTTTTTTTTAATATATATGTGTGTATTATTACCTCAAAAATTCAATTTAAATGGGACAGAGAGAGTAACTAATTAGAAACCTGTCAAATTTTCATAAGGTCATCTTCGAGCTATTCTCTATTTTACTCTCCAAATATAGAGAATAGAAATACTTAAAGACAATCAACTCCAATTCAATTCTTTATTTTACTCCTCTAAGAAAGAATGATTACATTCAATTTCTTTCCAATAATGTTTTTTTACATGTGCGTCCCCCAGAGTTATCAAAGGCGAAATGTGCAAAAAAAGGTTCAAGGTTCTTTGGGGCTTTAAGTGCAACTAAAGTGTGAGCTTTAATGAGGAAATTGCAACGCGAGAAAACAATACAAACATATATGTTTAATCCAAGATTAATAATTATAAACATAAATGACAAATATATGGCCAAATAAATGAAAAAAATTATATATTCAAAGCTATTTTTATTCCCCTTGTGACAACTCATGAACATCGATCATAACGCCAATGAGAGAAGCCTTAGATTCTCTATCAAATGAAAAGGGGGTGGGGATTTGGGGCGTGGTGCAGATGGGTGAAAGCTGGATTTGGTGAATCTTCATAATTTTAGGTCTTTAATCTAGTGTTCAAGGATTATTAAGCAACGAACCTTAAGGCAAGGTAGTATTAAATAGCTTCAAGATGATTTCCTCATTATTATGTTATTATTTCTATTTCATTTTGTATTTCATAAATTAAGTTCTTTCTTTTTTATCACTATAACAAAAAAGATAAAATGAATTATTTGAATTATCACTAATATTTTGTGCATTATTTATACTATAAAAAATAATTATAATTTTAAATTACATAGTTAAAGTGATGAATTTTTTTTTAAAAAATAAATTAGAAAAATTATTTATTTGGAGATAAAAGTGATACACTTGTCAATAATATATTTTTAGATGTTATGTTACATTAGAAAATAATTGTAAATGTTAAAGACTTAATTAATAGTCTTAAATAACATAAATAATATTAATTAATTGAAATCTATTTCTCGAAAGAGCCCAAAAATACAAATATCTATTTGTACATATTACAGTAATTTCCTCCGGCCGCCCCTCAAGTCACGATTTCATTCATTTAAGTTCACTTTTCATCATTGTTAATCCAAATAAAAATTAAGAAAGATTGGATGAGCCATCCCATAATGTCATTAGTGTTCAATAATTTTGAATAAAGAAAACATTATTAGCAATAATTTTGAATATTAAGTATTTAAGTTGAAATTTTAGAGAACTAGGAATGGATTTGAGTGTATTTTTTTCAATTCAATCTCGCTTAATTCTTCATCAAGTTGAAATGTGTATATGAATTTGCATATAAATTCGATACATTTTGGTAATAGAAGATTTTTTTATTATTGACATTTATATTTAATTTTCTTCAACTATGTACTCTATGGTATATAAATTGATTTATATAATTTTTTTTTCTTATATACCATAATTATTGTGTATTAGCGGATGAAATTGATTGATATAACTTTTTTATATCCTATTATATACAAACATATATTAGTGTATGACTTGTGTATATATATATATATAAATTGATTGGTATAACTTTTTTATATCCTACTATATACAAACATATATTAGTGTATGATTTATACATACATACATATATATATATATATATACAAATTGATTCATATAACTTTTTATATCCTATTATATACAAACATATATTAGTGTATGGTTTGTGTATATATATATATATACACACAAATTGATTGGTATAACTTTTTTATATCCTATTATATACAAACATATATTAGTGTATGGTTTGTGTGTATATATATATATACACAAATTGATTGATATAACTTTTTATATCCTATTATATACAAGCATATATTAGTGTATGATTTGCGTATAAAATATGATAAATATAAATTGATTTGATTGATAAAGTGAATTTAATTAAGTGATGAAGTTTTGAAGAAATAAGAGAGAGAATGAGGCAATGTATAATAGGTTTTATGAATTTTAAAATGGGAGAATATAAAAAGCCAAAAATGTAGGAGAAATTTATTGAATGATACCAACTAAATACTAATAGGAAGAAAATTAGGAGATTGATATCCTATCAATTTTAAAACTCTTTACGAAAAATAAAATTAATTTATTCATGAGATTAAAAAATTATTAATTATATGTTTTTGTTTTTAAATTGATCTATTATCTTGTCAATTTTTTTTATAGAAATTTGTTGTTATGTATTTAAAACTAGAAAATTATGTTAGAATTAGTAATAACAACTCTTAAATGGGTATTCATTAAATTCTCAAAGAAAAATTATCAAGAATTTTATATTAAAAAGTCAAAAAGTTCAAGTTTCAAAATTGTATTTCTAAAATATGTAAACAAAAACACTTAGACATTTCTAAGGAATTTGCTTTCAAAAGCTATTCCGTTTCGTAAAAAAAATATGTCCAACAAATTCGTTTTCACGAAATAATTTTTGTGAAACAATTTTGTTTGAATTGCGTCAACCCATATACACAACTCGAGAAATATTTTAAAATTGTTTTGGACCATAAATTTTAAAAATTTTCTGTTATTTTTTAAATATCATGTAGTATTATTCCCAAAAAGCATGATTCAACTAATATGATTCGATAGGAAGTGGTTCGCCATTCATAAATAATCAAATTTTAAATTAAATAAAGAAAGGAAACATGTATAATTAATAATCCAATATACTACTGTATTAGTCTACGTTAAACAAATACTGGCCAGTTCAAAAGGTTCCACCATAAAGCTATCACAAAGTTGAGCCAGAGGAAAAACAGAGCATCAGATGGATAAGATTAGCAGTTTGAAACACTTATTTGTGACAGTGTTTCTCTCAAATTTTGCTTTAAGTGTGGTGACTCCAGCAATTACTGATATCACCATGGATGCAATTTGCCCTTCTCAAGACAAGTGTTCTCTTGCTATTTATCTTTCTGGTTTCCAGCAAGCTGTAAGTAGGCCAATCCAATTCTTCTTCTATTGAAAAATGTACTACTACGATTAATTAGGTAATTAGAAGACGATTGCAGATTATGGGATTGGGATCAATGTTGTTGATGCCCCTGATTGGAAATTTATCTGATGTATATGGAAGGAAAGTTCTGCTCACATTTCCCGTCACGCTCTTGATTTTTCCTTCAGGTAAATCTTGTCATGCCATTGCCAGGAATTCAATGAGGAAAAATATATTGCGTCTATCCTAATTTGTTCCATTTTTAAAGTGATAATGGCATACAGGAGGACAACAAACTATTTCTATGCTTACTATGTCATAAGGACCTTGACTGGCATGATCACCGATACTGGCATTCAATGCCTCCCCATTGCTTATGCGGTAAAATTTTTCGTCAATATATTAACTTAAAATTTTGAATTCTGAATCCGCTTCTGTTGAATCAGGCTGATTGTGTGTCATCAGAGAAGCGCGCTTCTGCTATTGGAATTGTGACGGGTGTCGGCTCTGCTGCATTTGTGTGTTCTACCCTTGCTGTTCGTTTCCTATCGACTGCTCAAATATTTCTGGTTTGCTTCACTCTTATGATTTCTAGTTATGATGACTAATTAATTTTTTGCTCTTTATTTTCTGTTATAATTTGTTATTAATTTGAAGGTGTCATCAATTTCTTCATCAGCCGCTGCATTATACATGACAATATTCCTTAAGGACACAACTCTTCACATTAATGATGCTCTGAATCAACCCATATTAACCAACGATGCTAATGAAGCCTCCTCAGAAAAGATGCTGAGTCCTATGAATACTCAACCACTTTATCATATTATTTGCTTGCTCAAGAGTAGGTAAGATGGGTGGCTTCCTACCTTCTAATTACTAATCTCCCAATTTTTTTTTCTTAAAAGAGAAGACTTTAGTTATATTAATGAAATGATACCACTTAACACCAACTTTTGGTATTTTATGAATTATGATTTTGTTGGTGAAAGAAGTCGTACTAGTTACATTAATCATGATATTGTTGTTGAAAAAGACATAAAGTTGTATTTGGGTCACCAAAATCAAATCTAAAAACGCATCAACAAATTGAGTCAACGTACTGGAGAAAAAAATATTCAACACCATCAGTAGTTTGATGCGACTTGATTTGGTATGGAAAAAAAATCTGATTAAACTTGTGTTTCTTTGGTTTTAGCTCAAAAAAATCAACCCGACATTGTATATATAAATTATAAAATTTATTTTATACATAAAAATATTTACTTTAATATAATTTATAAATATTTCTTATACTATTTTATAACTTTTTTTTTAATCTTTTAACGTATTATTTCAAATTTAACTTAAAATTTTGAATGGACCAATAAAAGTTATATTAAATACATATTAGTAACTCTAATAAAACTCAAATTAATACTAATGCTACAAAAAGAATCAATTGAACACTAAGAATGACAATAGTGTTGAATATTTGTTCTTTAGTTTTATATTGATTTAGACAATCAAAATGCATAACGTAATTTTAGTTTTTCTTTAATATTTAGTCATACAATCAATACTTATTAGATTTATTTTAGCATGATTTAATATTTTAAAATTATGATAATTTTCATTATCACTTTTTTTTTTTGCAATATTTATTGTATGTAATTTCACCATTATTTTTATGAACTATTTTAGGGTCATCACTTATATAATATGAATGCTTTATCGGAAAAGTTTGAAAAATCTGAAAATTCAAGAAATCTGAGGTTGGAAATTTTGAATTTTATTAATTTGGGTTAGTTTTTAAATTTAAAAATCCAGCACAAGTAATTTAATTTGATATTTGAAAAAACCTGAACTGATTCAATCCATCTGCACCCCCGTTACATTGGTATGAACTTATGGCTATTTTATCTCCTAAAAAGTTTGAAAAATACAATTGCTTTAATTGTCCTTAAAATGGATTGATCATTAATTTTTTCATGAACAAATTAAACTTGTGCCTACCTAATAATTTAGTTTTTTAAAAGCAAAATGTACAAATGATTGAAGCAGAAAAGTAAATTAAATGACCATTTTAACTCTAAAGCTGCCAGACATGCATGTTGACCTTCTGTCTCGATCAACTACTTAAATTCCCTCCTATAATATAAGAGAATTAATTTAATTTAATTTTTATTTTTGCAGCACCACACTTCTATTGGCAACATTTATTTCATTCTTGTATGGTCTTGGTGAGGGTGGAATACAAACTCCATTTTTGGTAAATCTAGCTCTCTAAAATTGTCAATGACATAGAAAATTTAATTAATAGCCTCACAACAAATATTTGTTTTATTGTATTCTTATTTTGTAGTACTTCTTAAGGGCTCGATTTCAATACAACAAAGACAATTTTGCTGTCCTAATGCTGATTTGCTACGGCGGAGCAACATTTTCTCAAGTACATGTTCAAATTAATTTCTTTTTATTTTTGAAAAAATCATCTTAATTATTTTTATGTACTAAGTTTGTAATTGTTCTTACAATAATTTTGTCTTCTTTGTCAATTTTTTGGAGCAGTTAATCTTAATGCCTAAGTTGGCTCCTATAATTGGAGAGGACACAATACTTTCCTTGGCACTCATTGCTGGTTTTACCAACGTATGTACCTTTTATTGAATTCATGTCGTTTATCATTTTTTTCTAGATAATATTTTTTTATATTTAAAAAAAAAAATATTTTCAACAGAAATGAATTTCTATCATACCAACCACACTCAAATGATTATATAGTCAATCCAAACTAAGTTTTAAACTAAGGAGTGTAATTAATTGATTGATATTTCTTTAATTTTCTCACCATTTTGCAGATGCTAATAGATAGCATTACATGGGCAGCTTGGGTAAGCTAAAGCTTTGAACTTTACATTTTTTAGTTTTAGCATATTTTCCAATTCAAAGATCTTTATTTTTTACATTTATCACAATTTTGCATGATTTATTTCAGGTTCCTTATGTAGTTGCTTTGTTTCCTGTGTTTCTCTTCCTAGCAAAACCAGCTGTAAGTTTCTCTTGTTCACTTCAAAACAAAAAAGAAGTCAATTTGCTGATTGATTTTCTCATTGTTGATGAATATTATAATGATAAGTGTTTTATCCATTTTAGTTACAAAGCATTGTTTCAAAACAAGTTGGACCAAATGAACAGGTAATCAACATAATATATATGTATTATCGTGGTATAAAAGATAATTACATGTAACTGTCCATATAAGTAAAAAAAATAAGATGAGTATCCTGTTACAACACATTGCTTATTATATTAGTGAATGGTTTATTTGATTTTCTAATTTGGTAGGGAATTTCTCAAGGGTGCATTTCTGGCATGGCCTCCTTTGCAAACATTCTATCTCCATTTATATTTAGTCCTTTGACAGGTAATTAAGTTGTTATTCAACTATATGAAATTGATTGTGTTAATTTGATCTAAATTTACAATATTTGTTGACAAACTAACAATATTCAATTCATATATTTATAGATCTTTTCTTATCTGAGAGAGCTCCATTTAATTATCCTGGTTTTAGTATGTTTTGCATCGGCCTTGCTTGGGTAAGCAACTATACTTATCAGTTTAATTAGTTCAACATATATATGTTAACCTTTTTCTTCTTCATTTTACTCCCATTCTTTAGATAGTATAATTTTTTAAAAAAATATTATTGATACGTTAGTAATTGCGCAACATTAATGCATGATGATTTTGTCAAATGTTTTGTGCAGTTGATAGCACTTATACCTAGCATGATGATAAGCTGGTTTGGTACCTATAATTCAAGACACAAAATCAGGGACTTACTTTGCTAGGAAGCTTGAAGGAGAATAATTCAACAAGCTATATTAATTTGTACATCTAAACTCCATCTTATACATGCAATATTTCTTCAAATGATGTATTCTGTAGGAGTGTTTGTGTCCCATGTAATTTTTATGAGTGGGATTTGAAAAAGATGAAGTGTATCTACTCTGTGCATATTTATAAAATATTTCATGTAGTGTTCAAACTTAACATATACACATCTTAACTAATTGATTAAATGAAATAAGAAGCCAAAATTTCCTTGTTTTCTTGAGTAACATGATTTGCTATTTGTATACCAGAAATCAACCAATGATTATACTAGTATTTTCTTCATTCACAAGCATCTGGGGAAAAAGTCAACCTCCACATTTCAACATCAAAGGTCAATCCAAAAGTTTGTAGCATATTAGCACCTATTACGGACACCTTACGACCTGAACTACGAAAACCCATACAATATTTATCCTCATATAGTATCATCACTTGTTGTTGTTTCACAAAAAGAGGTATTACTTTACCTTTAAAATAAAAGCTTACAGTAGGAAATTTGGCCCAATCAACAGATTCACCAGCCCTGTAACAAGTATCAAAATAAGCTGGTGGATTTGGATCCAATTGCATATCTTTCACTTGTGACCTAAATATGTCCCTAAATTGGACATAAACATCATCAGGAAATGAGGAAACAGAGGCTCCTGTATCCACAAATATGCCACCATCTTTTTCTGGGCCCAAATCCCAATGAGAAGGGTCAATAGGAACTTCCCTATCGTTGATGGTAATTTTGTCAATGTTGGATATGTAGTAAGCTGAAGGAAACTTGATGTTCCTTATCAGAGTTGCCGTTATACCTGTTTCCCATGGGGTTTGGTGAAATGTAAGGGAAGAGGGCTTCCCTGAAGTTGGAGTAGGAATGCAAAAAGCAAATACAACTGCAGCAACTTGTGATTGTAATGAATATGTCTCATATCCATTTGAGAATAAACCAGCACCAAGACCAGCTATTCCACTAAATAATCCAGGGAATTTCTTAACCCCCTTAAGTTGATTTCTTCCACAACCAAATATAATTCTTGCATAATCTAGTATATTAGAAAATGTTATGATTTCATAAGCCATAAATCCAGAAGTGATCATAGTTCCATGATATCCATACCATACTTCATAAAGACATTTGGTTTCATTTCTATCGCAATAAACTCTATTAAGTCTCTCAACACAACTTGGACTGTCTCTGACACAATTAATTGGTTGGAAAGTAGTGGATTCAGTTGCATAGTACAATACATCCTTCATTTGTTTGTAACATTTTCTTGGTTCACATGGACCACATTGCCACCAAACATGACGACTTCCAGTATCAACAAGTAAAAGTTCACGTTGTAGTGTAGAGCCAATCCAAAGGGCGACCACAACTTCACCATTAGAAGGATAGATTACTGTTCCTGTTGGGTTTACTTGTTTACCACTAGTAGAATTTTGATCAGATGAATATTCATTCATGGAAAATAAATCCACTGATCTTGCCATGCATCGAGCAAGACGAGCATCGAGTAATGAGCCATAGTCCTTGAATTCTGATTTCTCAAATACATCGCGATGGTAAAGAGGAAGACTATAAGAAAATGGGGAATGATAAGAAAGATTGGAGGTATCAAGAGACATGAAGTCTTTTCTGGCTTGCAAAATGGAGGTATAATTGAGAGAAAGATGAAAGTTTACATGTGTTGAAACTGAGATATTTGTGAATAGTACAAGTAATACTGTCACATAGAGGAAAAATCCCATGTTTGAAACTTTTTTTTGCACATTATGTGCTTAATTTTTTTAGTAGTTATATAGAGTAATAATTTCTTTTGATTTGCTTCTTTTTTAATTATCCCTTCATTTAAAAAACAATGACTTATTTTCCTTTTTTGTCTGTTTCAAAAAGAATATTCATTTCCTTTTTTTTTGAAAATTTTAATTTCAACTTTCCATGTAACACGTTTAAAACTACAAGATTCAAAGACATTTTGATACATTTGATAAAACTTTAATTTAGGACCATAAAATTGAAAAATATTTTTTATTCTCAAACTCTGTGTCAAGTGAAACTATGTCATTTTTTTAGAAACGGCGGGAGTATATCAAATCTCCTAAACTAGGAAAACATTGATAGATGATAATGGCATAACTTATATATAGTTAACTAATTAGATCCCTTTTTCATTCTTTTTGCAATCTGATGAAAGAAAAAAAAAAGTTGATGAAGATATAAATGGGAAATTTTTAATATTTTATTTCAATGGATGAAGCTCTTCTCCATTTTTCCCTTTTCATTCTTGTTAAAATTATATGGAAGGAGCAAGTTCAGGAAAAAATTGATGATGAAATAAATGGTACGTATAATATTTTGTTCCGACTGATAAATGGGCTAAAGACTCTTCTCTATTTTTCCCTTTTCATTCTTTTTGAGATTTTACAAAGAGTAATGGTACATTTTGTCTATTTAATTCTGATGGATCAGCTCCCAAAAAATATTCTTCATTAATATTTAGTCTAAAAATACCTCTACCATTACTAGTTTTAATCCAAAAGTATTCTTACATTTAATAATTTAATCCAAAAATGCTCCATTGTTACTTAATTATTGGATAAAAAATTATCATTATTCAAATCCAGATAAAAAATTTAATTTTAGAGAATCTTATTCCTTTTTCTTTTCTTTTCTTTTCAATCACTTTAAATAAAAAATAAAAAAAATTCATCGTAGTTGCATTTTCTTAATTAAAATAGAATAACTTTATGTATCTTTTTAATTGAAAATATAAATCATATATATATGATCATATTAACTCCATCATTAATTTTTATTTAAATAATAATAAATATTTCTTTAATAAAATGTAATTTTTTTTATATTTTAATCTTTTCTGAGTTGAAGTAAAATAAACATTTGCTAATAATAAAAAAGTATTAATAGAAAATAATGTGTTTAAAAAAGAAAAAAAATATTTATTGAAAAAGACATCATTGACTCACTAAGTAACAATAAGATATTTTTGAATAAAACAATTGACGACAAGAATATTTTTAGATTAAATTATTAACTTAGCACATTTTTATTCAATTTCACATAATTTAATCCTTTCTCCCATTATTCATTCTTTTTGAAATACTATGAATTGTGCAAGTTAGGGGGAATAATTGATGAATGGACTACTACTCTAGATTACAAGTAGTTAAGTCTCTAAGTTTTGAGTCGCATGTCACATTATTTTCTTATCATAGTGGTCAAAAAAGTCATTATACACGCGATATATAACACATACAACACTCTATTTTTTCTATAATAATATTTAAAAACGAGATATACAACATTATACACCTATTATAAAAGTTGTTTATACACCATTATATATAAATTAATTTCATCTAAATTTTTGAATTTAAGTACCAAATCCATTCAAAAACTACATCAAATCATCTTAATTTTCAGATTTAGCTAGGTTCCTCAATTCATACTTAATTTTTGCAAGAATACCCCATCAAAAACAAGACCCCCCAAATTAATAATGGAAGTAAGAACATTGTAGTATTTTATTCATTCACAAGCATCTGGGGAAAAAGTCAAACTCCACATGTGAAGATCAAAAGTCAACCCAAAAGTCTGTAGTACGTTGGAACCTATTATGGACCATTTACGACCTGAACTACGAAAGCCCATACAATATCTGTTATCATATAGCATCATCACTTGTTGTTGTCTCACTTCTACAGGGATTACACTGCCTTTAAAATAAAATCTCACAACTGGAAATTTGGCCCAATCAACAGATTCACCAGCCCTGTAACAAGTATCAAAATAATCTGGTGGGTTTGGATCCAATGACATATCTTTAACTTCTGATCTAAATATGTCCCTAAATTGGACATAAACATCATCAGCAAATAAGGAAGCATAGGCTCCTGTATCCACAAATATGCCACCATCATTATTTGGACCCAATTCCCAATGAGAAGGATCAATAGGAACTTCCCTATCGTTAACCGTAACTTTGTCCATGTTGGATATGTAGTAAAATATAGGAAATCTGTTGTTCCTCATCAGGTTTGCCGTTATACCTGTTGTCCAACGTATGAACATTAACTAAAGTCAAAATCAGACAGACAAATTAAAAATTAACTGACCTGTTTCCCATGGGGTTCCGTAAAAAGTAAGGGTAGAGGGCTTCCCAGAAGTTGGAGTAGGAATGCATAAAGCAAATACAACAGCACCAAGTTGTGATTGTAATGAATATTTCTCATACTTATTTGTAAATAGACCAGCACCAAGACCAGCTATTCCACTGAATAATCTTGAGAATCTTTTTACGCCCCTCATTTGATCTTTTCCACAACCAAATATAATTCTTGCATAATCTAGTATATTAGAAAATGTTATATGATCAGAAGCCATAAATCCAGCAGTAATTGCAGCTCCACCAGATCCATACCTTACTTCATAAAAACATTTTGTTTCATTTTTAGAGCAGTAAATTCTACCAGTCTCGAAACAACTTGGACTATCGGTGACACAATTAATTTGTTCGAAAGTACTGGATACAGTTGAATCGAATAATGTATCCTTCTTTTGTTCGTAACATTTGTTTGGTTCACATGGACCACATTGCCACCAAACGATACGACTTCCAGTATCAATAAGTATAAGTTCATGTTGTAATTCAGAGCCAATCCAAAGGGGGGCTACGAGTTCACCATCAGAAGAATAGGCTTTTGTGGTTATTGGGTTAACTGGGCTAATTTGATCAGATGATGAATATTCAGACAGGGAAAATAAATATTCTGATCTCTCCCTGCATCGAGCAAGACGAACATTGAGTAATGAGTCATAGTCCTTGAATTTCGATTTTTCAAATACACTGCGATGGTAAATGGGAACACTATAAGAGTATGGTGAATGATAAGAAAGATTGGAGATATCAAGAGACATGAAATCTTTTCTGGCTTGCAAAATGGATGTGTAATTGAGAGACTGATGAAAGTTTTCATTTGTTGAAACTGAGATATTTGAGAATAGGACAAGTAATAGTGTCACATAGAGCAAATTTCCCATGTTTGAAACTTTTTTTTTTTTTTGCGCTATATGTGTTTATTATTCTAGCAGTTATATAGAGTAATAATTTCTTTTTATTTGCTAGTACTAATTCCATCAAATCTCCTAAACAGTGAAAAGATAATATCAATACTTATAATAGTTAATAACTAATAAATGCTCGTCCTTTTCATTCTTTTTGAACTCAGACGAAAGGAATAAGTTAGGAAAAAAATTAATGACACTGCGAACGAACCACAATCATATATAGTTTTTTTTGAAGAAAATCAAAATTCATTTGTGAGCTTTTAAGAACTCCCAACAATAAAAATTTAAAATTTTCACTTTAATTCATGCAACAGTATTTAAATTTGTAATAATAAACATGAGTATCACTCTCCATTTATTGTTTATCATTCTTTTTGAAATCTCACAACAAAGCTCTTTTCCATTTTCCCCTTTCATTCGTTTTGACATTATCTTCTGCACCACCGTAACCGAACAACTCCACATAACAATAGGACATAGACTTGTATTTATACATCAGTAAAGATTATTGTTCTTTGGCCAAATAATAATTATTGTTCAAAAGCGTTTTTAAAAAATGTATTGATTAAATCAAAGAGTGGATAGCTTACGACTTAGTTTACAATTTTAACTATGCCAAGGATAGCTTGAAAATCACATTCATAAAAAGAAACTAGCTAGTGAATTTTAAAATTTTGTTTGTGAATTCGCATGGAACTTAGTTTAAGAAAGTGTAATGATGCTCATATAAAGTTG
The DNA here is from genome assembly GCA_038996855.1 of Solanum aculeatissimum. Lineage (NCBI taxonomy): Eukaryota > Viridiplantae > Streptophyta > Magnoliopsida > Solanales > Solanaceae > Solanum > Solanum aculeatissimum. Next base: position 32,953 of record JBCEWC010000014.1, on the reverse strand, counting down.
AAAAAAATTGAAAAGCTACATATAAAGTGTAATGATGCTCATAACAATGTGAGACACTTAAAAAGAAAAAATAATGAGTTTGATTTTTAAAAAAATTGTTATATGTCATAGCATTTTACAAAAAAATAAGTAGGTTAAGATTTTTTATCACAACTTGTTTGCAGGACTTTCTACCGTGCCCAACAAAGAGAAGCAGAACAAAAGCACAAATCCAAAAGGAATAGACAACAATTGATACCGGCTTAATTAAAAAGAAATCTTGCAAAGTAAAAACAGATATCATAAGTATAAAGATTTTGATTAATTCAGTATCTTATATATTTACACTTCCAAAACATGTATTGCAACCAAACCACTCAGCCAAAAGAGTCTTGACCACCAGTAGTATCTTCACCATCATCAGAAGAATTATCACTATTTGCATTATATGCCAAAAAGAGTTGCAGAAGCTCTCTTCCAACCTCTGAATTATCTTCAATGTTCTCCAGGTTCAACATTAGGTCATGTGGATACATCCAGCCCCTTGCTTCAGGTCTCTGCTGGAAACAGAAAGGGCAAAATCATCAGCACATGTAAGAAGCATTATATCATCTTCATGAGAAGTAACATAATCCGTGTTACTGTTTCAACATCATCATTCATCAACGTCATTTTCGTTGGAGTCATCATCGTCACAGCATGAATCGCTAAGGGGATCTTGATCATTATCCGAGGAATCGTCAAAATCAGGGTCCCCTACAGTGTCGAAGAACTCATCACCATTTCCATCTTCGTGGATATCTAAATCCTCAAAACCATCATCATCATCATCATCATCACTGTCATCATCATCCATACCATCGGAGAAATCACCTTCATCTTCATCCATATCACTATCATTATCATCCTCATCGTCACTACTACCACCATAATCATCGTCACTTCCATCACCAAAGAAGTAGATGCCATTATCTTCATCACCGCCAAAATCGAACAAATGAAATTGACGTGTTGAACCCTTAATTAATAGAAATATTAGCAGTTAAATAGAGCTACTTATGCTTCCACAAGATCAATAGCACAGATTTGCGATCTAATATCATTTTCTTGGATAACATCCTTACCACATGCATGAACTGATCAGGACCACAATGTATCAAACAAAGATAACAAATGACTGTGTCAGGTCAAGATAGCATCTTTTGGGATATTTGACTCTACAGTGGGACAGATTAAAGTATTAACAAAAATACTTGTTCTAAGTTTTTTCTATGACATACACAATGTCAATATAAGAGTTCTGGCATAAAGATAATGATGGAACAATGCACAGATATGGATCAGGACTACACTATAGAAATAGTAGGACAAATTGGCTAATGGAATAAAATAAATAACGAAAACAATCTTTTCCAGCTCCAGTGAACTACCCAAATCTTTTTAAAATTTCTGGTTTCCAGATTCACCTGATCATTCACCTTTCTTAGATACTTTCCAAGTACCTTTACTTAGTTTCTTTTCTTCTTTCTTTCCCAAGCACCTTTACTTAGTTTCTATTATTTTTTTCCTGGGAAAGACAAGATCATTTCACAGTAAGATACTTCAGTGAAACTGTATATGTCTTCTTCTTTCCGGTAAGGGAAACCTCATTTACTTTTGTGGCTTTCTTTTCATGATAAGGTGATAAATTCTAGTAATGTCAAGGAAAATTCCCAGAACACAATAGGTATGCAAAAAGTGGTTGAATTTACATGGAAACATGATTCTCTACAAATAACATCTGATCACCTGTAATAAGTGGAACGTGAAACCTTATCCATGCACTATATCTTTGTGGCTTTCTGGATGATAGCTACCATAACAGTTGAACTTTTTTGGATAAATAGAATAATAATGAACAAGGACATCAATCAGGGTTGAAATAGCCCTACATTCATCTCTTATTAGAATGACCAGAACAAGCTGGAAATAAGTTTACAAACAATAAGTGTCTTAGTTCAATGCTTTAACATCTTTATAGTCAAGTTTTTGGGTAAAACTCTTATTCTCTTATAACTTGGGTTCAATGCACTTAATGAAGGTCTTAATCTTAATCATTCAAATCTGAGTCATTCAGTTTATTTGTTTTCAAGGTCTAAATCTTAATTATTCAGATCTTAATCATCAACTGCATTTGTTTATCTTATTTTACAAACACTGAATGGAATTTAATAAGTCCAAATGATTAAGATCTATAACAAAGTGTTAATATTATTAAGATGTCCATTTAAAAATTTGTACAAAGATGACAATTCACAACTACTCTAACTACTTTCACTAATTAATCACAACCAACATTTCAACCACAACTACCACCATCGTCAATCACCAACAGCTACCATCCACAACCATTATTCTCAGCCCAACCACAACCACCACTACCACTAATCACCAAAACCAATCATCATCACCATTAGCTATCATTTGCACTCATCCACCAACCATTATTACATCTACTTATCACAATCAATGATTACCACCATTAGTCAACATTATATATCCTTAACCGTATAATTATTCACCACCCACCATTAGTTATCAGTATCATTCCACTATTAACTATCAACAACACCGACGATTAATCACTACTGTCAACCTCTATACCATAAAATACTACCCACAACCACAATATCAGTCAACACCATCCAAAAATTGACAAACACATTAATCACTACTGTCAACCTCTATACCATAAAATACTACCCACAACCACCATATCGGTCAACACCATCCAAAAATCGACAGACACATTACCATCGTTAGTCATCACCATCACTAATTGTCTTGTAGAAGTTTTAAAGCACTTAATTGATACAATATTAGATCAATTTCATATTTTGTTTGAAATTTTTTATTTTTTATTTTTTAAACAAAGACAAACTTTATACATTTAGATGTTGAAAAAACAGACAAGTCTTAATTATTCAATATTCTGATCTTAATGCAACATCTTAATATTCAGATGGGCATTCAAATTCAGACGTATTAATCTTAATGAAAACAAGTGAAGCTTAAGTGAATTTTAATAGGGGATGCAATTGAAAAGAAGAACCCTTCAAATTTCAAGAGATGATATTTCTACTAATTTCATGTTATGATATCTATCAGGTACGAAGTTTGAATATATAACTATCGACCATTTGTCATATGGTAATATTTTAAATAAATAGCAATACGACTAAATGTTGTCCAACAATAGCAAGCTTTATGTGATCAAGATATGTAGGCAGCTGAAATCAATATGTATAACTTATTTACCCTACAATTTTGGGTAATGCATGAAGAAGGAGAACCAAGTTTATAATGACCCAATGATAAAATCTTGAGATATTGAGAACAATTAATAACATTTTCCTTCCATCATCCATCCTTCGGGATGACCTAGTGATTTGGGCTTGAAATTTTCACGTTGGAGGTCTCAAGTTCGAAACCTCTTGCCAGCGAAAGCAAGGAGTTTGCCTTTTGGGTCGAGCTCGTCGCACCGGGCTTGCCTAGTGTGGATTACCTTTGCCGTGTAATTTGCTAGCTAGTGTATAGGAGCGGGGGTTTACCTTGGCGCACCCAAAGGGTAGCAGCTGCGGGTTCCCCTTTTCATAAAAAGAAATTCCTTCCATCGTCCATCAACAGAAGTGACTTATGTATTATTTTCAACAAAATGGTTAAGACGAACAAGCTAATGAACCTACAATAAAGAAACTCATGCACTTCATAATTGACTTTTTATTTTGATATCACATACCTTTTGGATATTTTTAGGTAAGATAGCTCTTTCAATGGCATTTGGAGTCCATATTTTTATGTCATTCTCAATTCCACTGCTGGCAAGCACCACAGTATGAGGATGGGACTCAATGCAATTCACTACATGCTTATCTGCTTCCATAACACGAACAAGATTCCCACCCCTTTTCTTCCATATGAAAATTCTACCACAATCCGATCCACTCACAACATATTCACACTTGGGCCCAAAAAAATTCACACCCTTAACTGTTTCAGAGTTTCTATGCCCCTTGTAGACTTCTGGACCAAAGTTTGCTCCAGACCCCATGTCAATTGCAGATACATCAGATTCATGATCTTGGCCTATTTCACTCTCATCACTTTCATTGAACAATGGCGAAGTAGGGGATGGATCAGGTCCCAGCCCCATGTCCTTTGTGAAAAGATAAATAAACTCTTCATTATATGAAACAAGAAGCTCACTCTGGTCAGAGAAAGCCAAGCCTGTTATCCCCACATTCCCATCACCAACTATATGTGGGGGACAGAAATAGTCAACTGGCTGGCCAAAATCAGTGGATCCATCCCACTTATATTTGCGAATGTCGAAAATTCTAGCGAATTCATCAGACCCAGCAACAGCAAACAAATAGGGTTTTCTTGGATCTATCGTAATTGCATTTAGATGAAGAACAGACATATATCTTCTCATCCGCAGGGGTTGGCAAGTAAAAAGCTCCGTAGCAGTGTCTGTTCTCAAGTCTATCTGTAAGAGCACATTGAACCAAACCATTAGCCATATAACTTCAACCACGTCCATACCTACCTGTTAAAGTCTCAATCTCTTTGTATTTCAGTGTTCTAGTTTTTCTGTTTTAACTCTTTATTCCCATAAAACCATTATGTTTTGAGCAATCATTTACAACAATATAAAGGACATTATATCATTATTTTCCTGCAACATAATACTCTCCTCAAGAATTTGATTTATAACTTTGTTTGTTTTTCATATAACCACTAGTGTCCAGGCTAGCTTGCGCACCTCACTAATTCCACTAAACATAAGTATCAAATAACTCTATTCACCAAAATTTGGATATATGGGAAGAAGGCCCCTGGTGTTTTTGCCTCAACTAATGTTCATATATACAGATGATTCCCAAACAGAAGAAGGATAAGGTTGTTCTGTAATATGAGAGATGGGACAAAAGAAGAAAAGAAGCAATCCTCTACAATTTTTCAAAATGAGGCAATTAAAATACAATAGATTCACATTTATAAACGATTCTGAGGAAAAAATCAAATTACTTAATTTTTTTGTGCTCTATTTTTACCATGTGCACACATGTATGAAAATTATTTTCAAAAAACGTGAGTTTTCAAGAGAGCTTAATCCATAAGAACTGTATTAACTGTTTTTCTTTATATATTCTCCCTGCGCCACATGATCCAAGAAACAGTGAGGAAGGGAACAACTATAGAACTACAGGTAACTCACATGTTGAACTAATCCATCTTCTCCACAAGTGTAAACAATATGGGGGCTTGCAGGTTCAATTGCCAATTTGTGAGCTCGTCCTTGATGTTTGGCCAGCAACTTTGTTTCCACCTTCCCATGTTCCAGAATCTGTGCTTGTCTCACCTGCATGATTGTTATCATTTAGAAGTGTAAAATAACAATGTCTTTTTTCACACTGGATGTAGTAACAGAAGTGAACTATAATCCTTTTGTAGTTTCAAAGTACATCGGCAACATGGAAGAAGGCAATAAGTGCCCTCCTTTCAGGAAGATCAAGGAAAAAAAATCAAATGTAAGGCAAACCATATAGGAAAACGATGACCTACATGAAACATCATGAAGAAAGAAACCAACAAAAAGTAGCTACCTGTCCATCGGCAGCACAGGTAACAATGCTTCGATCATCAGTGTATGGCATGATTTTTGCTTGAAAGACATTGTTATGATGACCTGAATGGAATGAAAGCGCCATTTTCCCAGTTTCCCAGTCCCAGAGTATGATCCTTCGGTCATCAGAACCTGATATGACTATATCACCATCAGCATTGAAGCTAACCGTATTCACACAGCCCCTATGCTTTTCCAGCTTCCGGAAGACATCAAGCCGGAGCACAAGATCCTGGTATAACAGTTAACACACTCTGGGTTCTGAGACGTCACTTGGAACATAAATAGAACAGAGCTAAAATGATTTTTTACAGAAATGAAAATAAGCTCTTCAGCTGAGGTCATATTCAGAATAATAAAGGCCACAAATGGAGAAGGGGAGTGTACTTAACAATCACTTAAAGTACACCTGGACAAATTTACAGTCACCATCTAAGTCAATTAACAATTAAGCAAAGTGATTTTGTTTCAAATTTACAGTTCTCCCTCTTTCTATTTCCTAATGAAATGGATATTTCAAATTTTCTCAAGAAGGCAAAACTAAAGAAAGGAAATAAGGTAAGAGCTGAGGGAATACAAAACAACCTACTCTGCCATTGTCCTAAGCTCTACTCTGTGAAATAACAAATGCTACATAATCTACATCCCTAATAATAATATGGTCAGCAAAACTAAGGATATAAGCATGAATTGACGCAAAGAAGCAACAGCAACAACTATAATGATCCAACGTTATTGATTTAACAGAAATAATAGTGATAAATATAATAGATGAAAATACTGTTCATCTTAACATCTTTTAAGGATCCCAAACTCATCTGAACAATCAGTAAAAGAATAACAACACACCAATCCCACAAGTGGGGTCCGGAGAGGAAGGTGGAGTGTGAGCAAACTTTATCCCTACCTTGCGCACACAGAGATTGTTTTCGATATACCCTCATGAAATAGGAGCAGTAAACAACATACAGAGAAAGAAAAGAACAGTAATAGCAATAATAAAATAATGCCATGACTGAAGCACAAAAAACACAAGTGATAATCTAAATTGAAAACTATGAGAAAATCATAAAAGAATAATAACGAGATTGTATTTAGGAATATCCAGGCGGAGAAAAAAATGTTACAAGGTCACCTTAACATCTTCCGATGATCACAAACTCATGTAACAACACATAGAATTGCATCAAAACTTTTAAAAAAATAATCAATGAACAAGGAATTAAAAGAAAGCACCTCAGAGGCAGCGAGACGTTGGGCGAAGTTTCTGGTAGAGAGTTCCCCGACTGCCCGTTTCCAAACATCAACAACTGCACAATCGACGCTACTTCTCGTCGTTTTCCTCAACATTGCGTTCAGAATAGAGTGAATTTGATGGTTCTTCGACTGTTTATATAAATAAAATTACTGGGAGTGAAATTCTACATATATAGGCAGACAAAGACAATGGCAATCGAATTGATTGATTGATTGAGACTGCAACTTGAAATCGTAATCAAACGCCCCTTGGAAGATCTCGCCGCTACTACAACTCTTTGCTTCTTTACTGATTGAATTTTGCAAGGAACTACACTTCGTCTTTAGTAGTCTCACAATTTATTTATTTTCAGGTTAAAAGTTACTTTTCCCCTCTTTTTTACCCCTTTTTTTTTCCTTAATAAGATTTTGAGTATAGCTATCAATATATTGACCCAATTCATTCCAACCAGTTCATACATGTTTTGAAATTTTACGAGTTAGATTAGCCTAAATGGGTCAAAAAATAATTAACCCAACTTATAACTATTTCGAATTATGGGTAGTATCGGGTTGATCTTTTTTAAAAAAATATAATAATATGTTTTTATAAATTTTAATTTTAATTATAGAATGTTAACATAAATATGATGAAAAACATGATATTTACTAATTGTTAATCTTATCTTAACTCGATAAATAAAATAATTTTGATAATACTAATTAAGTTTGGCTTAAAGTGAAAATTTGAGGCGACTCGGAGGACATAAGACTTCTTGGTCAAGCCAAAAAGATTGGCGACTGGATACTCCTACCCCATCATGCCTAGCCCTTTTATCTTGATTATATGACTCAATATGAAAGAATTATCATATCGTAAAAAAAAAATACAAATAATTTTTATATTTGATTTCTAGAACTTTGTAATCTTTATGTGCATTAAAATTTTAAGTTTAGACCCCTCTCGCTAATTTTAATATTTGAATATTTTAGGAAAAATTACTTAGGCGAGTACCTTTTAATAAATTATTGCAAATTTTAGCAATATTTTTTTATTTATTACTATTTTTATTTTTTAGCAATACATAGCAATATCATGATAAGTCTACACTTGTATTAAAAATAAATTGTGTATGCAATATAAATAGATTATGCGTGTTTAAAAATATATTGTACTTGTTTGATAAGAAATTAACACGATGTGCATTAAAATAGGTAACAAATGTATTATTCATTGATAAAGTCATAAAACTTGTATTATATATATTTTATAAATAAATCTATGTTCAATAAAAAAATTATAATTGTTATAAAGGATAAATATTTTTTTAATAAAATATATCTATGTAAGTGTTCCATTATTGTTATTTTTTGAAAATTTTACAAAAAATAAAAAATACACAACTTATAATATATGAGCATGTGATACTTCTGTTTTAAAAAAAAAAAAATTTGACAAATCTTTAAGATCTAATTTTCTGTACAATATTTTTAAGACCAAAAATTTTTAAAATATTTTGATATGCTTTTACATATTTTCAATTTAAAATTATAATATTTAAATTCTTTTTATTTTTTAAATTTTATATCAAATCAAAATCAATCAAATAAATGAAAGAGAGGGAATAGGATTAAGAACATTTGTGAAAGTCATAAAGAGTGGACGCCATATTCAATAGGATAGATTTTAATATTACGTCCCACGCAAGCATCGTATTGCCTATTTACTGATGGATATTGCTTATATTCTCGAGGCCTGTCATGACTCAGCAACTATAAAAATAGTTTGTAAAGCTTTAGTCAATGGAACTATGGCGGTCGAAGTGACACGTGCATTTAAGCCATGTAACAACGGAAACAAACTTACATTTCCAAAAGGACAATTTACACAGGCCAAATTAAAAATATCCCATTCGAAGAAGTATAGGGTTTTATTCATACCATTGTTCAATTCAAGTTAATTGGATGCATGTGTTTCATCCTCTTTATCTTCATTAGGAGTAGGATTTTTGACTTGCACAAATGGCTGATCCCATCATCTGTGGTGTTACATCCGCGCCTAATTTGGCAAATAGGGTGGCTTTGAATACATAATGTTAATCCTTGCCAACTCCCTAATACCCCTCAACTGCTTTTTTTATCGTCATAATCAATTGGACGACTTAGGAGAAGAATGCAACTTGTGTGGAATACTCATCTTCAGCCATTGAACCATCAGCATTTTTGCTGAATAATCACTCTTCAAGAGCAATTCAAGTACCTAATACTTGGTTATCATACATGAACGTTGGGGTTCCAAGAGGACATTGACTTCAGCAATTGCAAGTCCTGCTAAGCAAACCAAAGTCATTCTCGAGTAAAACAAAGACAGCGGCAAAACCAAGTTGCAGCATAGATGCTCTTACCCAACTAATCAACCAAGATTTCTACAGGTGCTAGAAAATGTACTCAGTGCACGTGAGCATATTCCATGGAAGACTGGAGGATCTTCTTAATAGTCACACTGTCTACTAGTGTATTACAGCCTGCCAGCCACTATTCAACCACATCCTCCTGTGAGCAAGAAAGGTGAGATCCATCAGCAGAATTTCACAAGTGTATTCAAGATTTCTAGGGCAATATGTCACAAAGAAATGACCAAGATTTTTGTGAAATGAGTCCTATTCTAAATCAATTGTTTATACCTGCACTACTAGCTAGATGAATCAAGAATCACCAAGACATGTTGATTGCAAATATGCAAATATGTGACTACTGTAATTCCATTTGTTGGTTATTGTATAATAATTACGTAAATGTGTGACTGCTGTTTTTCAGTTTCCCCACACAAAAATGTAAAGTAGGAGTAAATCACACAAACAATCTAATGCACCATATCGACTAATTGCAGGTTATCTATAATAAAGATATACTAGATCAAATGCATAAAAAAGAAAAATGCAAATTTCCAAGCACTTCTTGCAGAATTATTACTACTTCCTCTTCAAATAATTGAAAATATTTGGATTTTGTAATGTATTAACTTCTTCTCCTAGATATTTTCTTTATCAAGAAGAAATGCTCTAATTACAAAGGAGTGGCCCCAAATCATGTACTGTAACTAATTTGTTAGGTTTACACCATAGGGTGTGAACTAGTGATCAATAAAGTGGGAGGAGAATCATAAGCTCTCAGGTTCAAATTCTCAAAGGAGGCAAAAAACACTAAGGAGTCGTTTGGTAGGGTGTAAGAATAATGTTAAATAGAGTGTAGTAATAATGCTTGCATTAATTTTTTTAAAAATATTTATTTTACAAACATCCTCCACAAATATGGGGGAAAAGATGTAAAAAGTTTTGAGGGACAATTGGGTTTTTAATCATGCAAATGCATGCATTAAATTCCCTTGCATTACTACTACCATGGATTTACATATATTAGTAATACTCCTTCATACACAATAGAAAGCATTAGTTATACATAGATTGAAAAAGTGTACCAAACAAGATACTACTAATACGCAAAGCTAATACATGCATTATTTCTTCTAATACACTCTACCAAACGACTCCTGAGCATCATTATCAAAAACATGCTTAAGCCCTGAAGCAAGGCTCAAAACTGTTGAGCACTTTGCCTCACATTATGTGCGTTTCAATGTTGTCATCAAGGTTCTAAGACATTTTTCCTTGCCAATAAACCTATTATGAAGAGACGATTTCAGTTTATTTGTTCATATATTTATCATTCATGCTTATAGATTATTAGTTTTGGATTAAACATATATTTATACTTTTTCTCCCTTTTCCGCCTTTTTTCATTAAACCTGCACTTTATTTGTGCTTTTTGCTTAAAGCTCCGAAGGGACCCTAGAGCTTTTTTACACTTTTTGCTTTTGATAACACTGCCCCTAAGTGATTTATTCACAAATGCCAAAGCCTTGGAGGGCAAAATTTATTTGATACTTGTGTGGAGGTAGTAAATATCTGATGGAATTAGTAAAGATGCGCCCAAGCTATAGCCCGAACACCACTGCCGTAAGGAAAATATTTTCCTTATCAAACTTCCATGTGCCGAAAAGCCATTGTTGGCAAAAGGTGACTGATAAACACTTCAGATTTCTTGTTCTTACGACTAAATGAGTTGGATCATTCACTTTCACACACTAGGCAGTAAAAAATTAAACTTCCCATAAAGCTCCAAAAAGCAATCAGTCAGACCAATTAAGGGTGCAAACAAAAATCAAATAACCAGGACTTAAGCAGTCTCAAAATTCCCAAGCAGATTTGTGAAAACTGGCAGTACAAAAGTGCTAATAAGAACCATGTGAGGGGCTTCAAAATTTACCTAGAGGTTCTTTCTTCAAATTCCAAGCACTACATTTTTACTTTATCCAAAGGAAAAAAAAAAGTGAGGTGCCTCCAAAATGTATCATTTCATGCACACACATGCTAATCGAACGATCCACATGGACATGAAGAGCATTATACAGAACATTTGCAAGGGAGAACATATACTTTTTTAACTTTCAATAAAGTAAATGGTTTACTTACAGACTGTATCTTCTCAAAGATGCCTGATGAGGTCGCGACCAATCTTGCAGAATTTGATGCTGAAGGTTTTAACTAATTTTGCAGAAATTAAAGAGAATATAGATATGCGTATTGCAAATAGTTGGCATCACAGAGGTTTAAAACCACGGCATCCACCATATATACATTTTGCCAAGATTTTTATGTGAAACAGCTTCGGCAATCAGACGACGAGCTTGCCCTTCCACAGCCAGAGGCAACGACGGTGCAGCTCCAACACCAACTACAATTCCTTGCAACCGTGCTTCTATGTTACTGATTGCTCGCTGCAAATCTCAACAAAATCCATTTAGCAGTTATGTCAAAACTATTACAAGAGAAAAGTACAATTAGAGTAATATTTAAAAGGACAATTAGAGTAATAGCAGAAAGAATCCCTGTGCTTAAGGCAACTAACGCAATTCACATTATATCTTGAGAAGGCATCACCACAAGAAATTATTGTCTTACTAACCTGGCTGTGGTGGGAGGTGGACCACTTTCTTCTGCATTGTCACGTAGCATCACAACTTTAGGGGGAAATTTTTTTGAGATGGTTTAGGGTGATGTGCTGGCTAAGTGAAGGATGCTCGGTTCAGCTGGGCCTTTAGAATACATAAGACGAAGCAAGGCGTGGGATATTGCTCCGTCAATGTTATGTACGTTGTTCAAAGAGAAATACGAGAGTGAGCACGTACATCCCATAGGGTAAAAAACAGAACGCCATAATAACTATTTTATGGATCTTTACAATTTTCCTATAAAGTCAATAAAAAGTTCTATATCCCCCACCATATCCTGTTTATACAGAAGACTAAGGTAATTCATACTGATTTTTTGAATGCTATTTCTTTTATCATCAAAGCCTCTTGCATTTCTTTCTTTCCACAATGTCCACCAGATGCTTGCAGGGATCAGTTCCCACCAGACCTCTTCTGGTTCTCTTCTTCCAAACTCTTTCCAGCAATCCATTATACTTTTAGTAGTTTTTGGAACCACCCAACTCACTCCAAGTATACACAACTATATGTTCCATAGATTTGCAGCTATTCTACGGTGTAGAAAATAGATGGCTATTTATTTCAGCATCCTGGTCACACACAACATCTTGAACAAATCTGTCTACCTCTTCTCCGTAATACTTCATGAGTCAAACAAGCTTTTTTGCAAACTAACCACACAAAACAAGAAACTTTCAGGGGTACTTTGGGTTTCCATATTAGCTTCCAAGGCCAATTCCTAATTTGTAGTTGGCCAGTATTTATTCTCCAATAGCATGACTTCACAATGAACGCACCTTCATTGTAAAGTTTCCACACCGGTCTGCCAAGTGTATTGGTAGTTCCATTGAAATCATTTATCATCATAAGCAAATTTGCAACTCTTTGAACCTCCCAATCATTTAAGGCCTACTAAAGTTGCAATTCCAACCTAGTATGCTCCACATTTGAGCAATAGTGGCCCTAGTCTGTTGACTGAGGAGGAACAAATCAGGGAAGAGAGATTTCAAGCTCCTTTCACCTATCCAAAGTTCATTCTAGAACTTGATCTTTAGGCCATTACCCACCTTGAGTTGAATATTTTCTTGAAACTGGGGCCAGATTCTCCGAATAGTCTTCCAGACACTACAACCAAAAATTCCGAGGACATCTTCAGTGATCCAGTGACTTTGAAGTCCGTATTTCTCAATGATGATTCTTTTCCATAAAGGCATATCCTGAGCACAGAAGCTCCAAAACCATTTCTGCAAAAGACAAGAATTTTGGAGACTGAGTTTTTTAATACCTAATCCACCCCGCTTCTTGTGAAGTGTTACAGCATCTCGTTTTATGATGTTGTAACTTTTCTGCTCCTTGTTTCCATTCCAAAAAATAAAAAAAAACTTCTGAGCAAAGTTATTCTCTTCACAGTACTCTTTAGTATAGGAAATAGGCTCATCAAATAAGAAGGGAGGGAATCCAACACAGATTTGACTAGTGTTAATCTCCCTCCGGAGGACAAACATTGACTCTTCCATCTTGCCAATTTCCTGTCACATCTCTCTTGCACTTCTCCCCAGACCTCCATCTCTTTGTTCTTTGCACCCAGGGGCATTCCTAAGTACTTTGTGGGTAAGGAAGCTACCTGGCATCCAAAATTACTTCTTAATATCTCCAAATTATCAAATTTGTTCACTAAGTAAAGACAACTCTTTTGCCAATTAACATGAAGACCAGAAATGCCTTCAAAAATAGTGAGCATAGCCTTAATATATCTGATATGTGATACTTCAGCTTCACAAAATATTAGCGAGTCATCTGCATAAAGCAGATGTGTGACCCCCCTTTCATCATCTCTATGTGCTTGTGCCTGAGCTTCGAAACCCTTTAACCAACCATTTGCCCTTGCACTCCTGATCATATGTTTAAGCACCTCCATAGCTAAGATAAACAAAGAAGGTGATATAGGATCACCCTGCCTTAACTCCCTCTCAGATGAAAAAAAAGCCTTCATTATTGCCATTTATAATCAAAGAGAACTTTACATTAAAGATGCAAAAACATCAGGGTCTAACAGAAGTATCAGAATCCATATCCAGGTATCTTGCAAAAACTCAGTTCCTACCTAGTCTACTTCAGAAGATAACTCAGGAAATCTAAAGCTATATACATAATATGCATTCTGCATATACATTCTGAGGAACAGTCTCTTATCTTTGATATCTTTTTTTTGGTGCACCCATGAGGATCCCGTTTGTATTGAGAGATGGATGTCTCTTGTACAGAACCATTTACATTTGTAAGTTCTTTACTTTTTCAGTATAGCTCTTGTATACAACAAAAACAACATATCCAGTGAAATCCCACAAGTGGGGTCTAGGGAGGGTAGAATGTACGCAGACCTTACTACTACCTCAAAGGTAGAGAGGTTGTTTCCTGGAAACCCTCGTATCAAAAATCCATAGGCAGAATAAACTAGATATGAAAGAAAGGAAAGGAAAGGAAAGGAAACCTGAAGAACAACTAATAGAAAAGCATGATAGTATGTAAATACGATAAAAAATCAACATATATATGACGAAAGCTCTTGTATACAAAAGCTCTTTATTCCTTTATTAAAGAATATATTCTTTACTTGATTTTGTTAAAAAAGAAGACTGCTACTTTGTCTTTTTCAAAAATTGGAATATTGCACTTATGGCCCTATCTATAGCACTACTTGCATTATTCTCTAGTGTTCCGCACACCAGCTATGGTGAAGTGCTTGGGATGTTATGTGATATAAGGGTGTCTATCAAAGTGAAAGGTAAGTTCTATAAAACAACTATTAGATCGGCAATGTTATATGGTAGTGAATGTTGGGCTGCTAATATCCAACATATCCACAACATTGAGTGTCACTGATATGCAGAAGCTACGATGGATGTGTGGTCATAACAAATTAGATTAAAAGGGGATGCCCAGTGCAATACGCTCTTGCTATGTGTGGGGTCCGGGAAGGCCGAACCACAAGGGTCTATTAGATAAGATAAAAAATGACCACATTTGCGAGAAGGTGCAAGTAACATGAATTGGGGATGATATAAAAGGTCGCTTGAGATGGATTGGTCATGTCCTGCATCGTTGATCAACAGATGCAACGGTCCTTAGGTGTGAAACTAGGGAAAGTAAATATGTTAAAAGGGGACAAGGTAGACCTAGAGGCGCATGGAAGGAAGTTGTCTCGAAAGACCTACAATTCTGGGAACCTATGCAGATTTAGCTAAAGATAGGAAACAATGGGGAAAAAATATCTGTATAGGTGATGTTAGGGTTGGCACTTGACTCCTAACAGATTTCTCAGTCATAAAAAAAAGATAGGTGATATCTACTCATTACGAAAGGTTTTAGTCTTGTAGAGAATTTCTAATAGTATTAAACTATAATATCATTGGTTATACATATTAAACTTATTTTTCACTTTTATTTTTATATGGTACGATGATAACATGAGTTGAGATTAAATGGAGAACATAAGGATTCATATAGCTGACCAACTTGTTTGGGAGTGGGGTGGTTATTTGTTTTTTGTTTTGCGCATCATCTATAAACTCTGTTAATGTCCCTTCTTAGCCCCAATAATTTTTGGGAGATAACATCGCATGCCATTCACTAGTAATTAATGTGAAATATTCTATTCTTCTAGTCTAAAAGGCTAACACAAGTGACTGCCATTTTGGCACTAAAAGCCTCCTCATACATCAGCAAAACCCATTCTCTACCCCCTCCCTACTGCAGGATCTCCATTCTTGCACCCCATCCCTACAAGTCCTTCATTTGTTCACATTCCTGGCAGTGGCCCTCCGGCTAGCCTTCCACGTCTCGTCCATCTGCTCACCGTCTCCTTCCCATATACTGCCCTCTACCTTCACCCCAAACACCATCACTGCTTCCCTCTTTAACTACCAACCACTACATCCATCTCATGAGACTTTCAAACAACTTCCTTCAAACACAACGTAGCCAACCAACCATCAAGCACCTGTATTCCACGCATCCAAAATACTAGCGTCTAGATTTAGGAAAGAGATAAGGAGAGGAAAAGATGGGTTTGGCAACAAGAAAGGTGAAGTTACAGAAAAATGTGGATCATTGTTTAAGGAGTTAAAAATGGTCAGAATACCTCATTTATGTTTGATGTGATTGGCAATTTGGTACAACAAGGTTTTCTGTCAAGTGGGCATCAGATTGGGTATCTCAATCAGTTAAAAGGTCAAAAGTACTAAAATTTGGAAGATAAAAGGGCAAGTCCAGTGCACTAAAACTCCTGCTATGCGCAAGGTCCCGACCACAAGGGTCTATTGTACGCAGCCTTACCTTGCATATCTGCCAGAGGCTGTTTCCAAGGCTTGAACTCATGACCTCCTGGTCACATGGCAACAACTTTACCAGTTACTCCAAGGCTCCCCTTCAAACCTTGGAAGATAATGTATAAAAATGTTACCCACAAAACAAAAGGAAACAAAAGTCAATTTTGCCTATCAAAACTCATTAATTTCATTTACCAGAGATAAACGTATAACGGAGGCTGTAGCACAAATATTAAGGACAAGTGATAAAAGCTCCAACCTGTGCATGAGGATTTTGGACCTCCACTCCACTAGATTTATGAGATTTAGTCCATTCCACCAATGGATCATGGATGAAAGTTTCAAGGACACTCATTAGTGTCTCTCGATGGGCCCGTAATACAGAAAGTGTGATCTCGCAAACCTTTAGGAAGATCCCTTCATAACCAGTAATCCCCAAGCCATCAATCATGTTCTGCATGTGGTCAATGTAACGAGTAAGTTATAAAACATGAATATTCCTACAAATTCAACTCTGAACTGATTACCAAGTTTCAAACTTTTCACCAATGTTAATATGGAAAAAGATCATTGTTCTCTTCTTCTTACCTGTGTTAGCCTGAAAGGCACCAGTTCAGGTTTCTCTAACTGCAAACCTTTGTCAAATAAGCAGCTGAAATCAACATGAACACAATCACCAGAGGTTGAATCAAAGAGGATGTTTTCACCATGCCTATCTCCAAGGCCCACTATATGACCAACCATTGACCAAACAGCAGTAGTATGAGCATATGCAACCCGAGCCCTGAACCAAGCAGCTGGTTCTGAAAACATGTTCAAGAACCATTTATGGAAAGCTGGAGGGAACATTGGAAGGATTTTGTTCTTCAGCATTTCATCTTCTGGCATTTTACCCAGACACTGATCATAAATACGCTTCACTTGAGGATTTGTTTTCTGTCTATCAAATTTTCCACAGCTTATGTAAATGTCTTGGAGTATTTGTCGAAGCCCACGGGTATGAGGGACCCACTCAACCATACCACAATCTTCTGTCAGTGGTATCACTGCAAATGTGCGAATATAAAGCTTCCTCCTACGACTTTCAGAGCACTTAGATAGTAGACGATTAACTGTAGCATTGAATTCCATCATACGTGCATCTTTCCTGAGATCATCCTTGGGTTTGCAAAGGAATGGGCGCTCAATTCCATCACTTCCCAAAAGAATAATCTGCAAAGCACGGAAAGAGGATTTGCTCAAATATGAACGACATAAAACAATGACATCCACCTAATCGGAATATATGCTCTGCACAATCCCACAGGGCATACTCTAGGTGCTATGGAGAGAAATTGCAACTTCTTTTAAGAAGCATAAGACCAAGCACCAACTTAAGTGTATATGTTTCCGGTTTCTTCTTTTTGATATAAATAAGAGGATACAAATAGTATATCAATTGTTAGACTTCATTAGGCGGAAAAAGAATGTGACTTTATTAGCTCCTTACCCAATTTAAATAGGGGTAAAATGTTGTACGGTATACATGCTCCAACTAGCACCCTTTTGGTGCTAGAGTTAATGATAACTCACCTTTATCAAAGAAAATATCAGCTGTACACAACCATCTGATCAAGCAGTCATCTATAGCTGCTGCGTTCATATTTGTGCTGAGCAACAGCTTGGGTGCATAAACTTTATAGGGCATTGCATTAAGTTAAACATTCAGTATTTTACACTAAGTTATCTATAACTAAAGAGGAGGAAAGAGGAATTACTTGTTGCGGGTGAAGCATTTCAATAGAACATTAACGAAGTCTGACAGACTTTTTATTTTAATAGGTAAGTGAAGAATCTTATTACTGGAAAAAAGCAGCACCCAGGTGGTGCTGACAGTAGTGATCATCTTCTTCACAATGTAAAGCAACTAATAAATTCTAATACTCTATCTACTTTCAATTCATTATCGACCAAAGAGCTATAAGAGTGACATTTGTAGTTTATGTATGTTCTCAACTTTGCTTACGAAGCTTCTTAGGTTCCTTTGTTTCCAGTCTGGACGACTTCACGTCATAAAAGGGCAGCCCGATGTACTAAGCTCCCACTATGCACGGGGCCCGAGGAAGGTCCGGACCACAAGGATCTATTGTCCGCAGCCTTACCCTGTTAGTACACTGGGCAGCCCTTTTCTGCTGTAAAGTCCTCCAGACTGGAAAGAAAGGAATCTTAGCAGCTTCGAAAGCAAAGTTGAAAACATACATAAACTACAAATATCTCTCTTATGGATTTTTGGTGATCATGTAAATGAAAGTAGATAGAATATTGAAATTTCCTAGAAGGAAGAATATCTTCGGAGAAAATTTAATGTAAAAGCATCAAGAAGAGAAGGCGTTACTTTCTTTGGTCTCTGAAGCGAGGAAAGAATATCAGCCTCATCTGCAATTCCTGAAATGGTAGGAAGGTCTGCTGAATAGAAGATTTCAGATGTAATGGACTCAGGTGTATTCACATCATATGTAGGCAGATTGACAGTAAGGGACTGTTGGGTTGGCATTATGATTTCCACTGGCATCATCCGCTTCAAAGCACTAAATTCAGTTGAAATATTGATTGTTCTTGCCTTTGTTTGACCAGGATGGAAACATAACTTGATTAGGTGATCAATGAGCATAGCAAACTGCGCAAACAAAGAACTAACACTTGTTTCATTGGATTTTCTTCTTGCAGCATTTATAATCTCTGCAGCAGCCTCCCTTCTTGAAGGAACAGTAGATTTTGTAACAGCTGCCATTGTCCAAAGGGCTTGTTGAGGGTATTTCCGGAGAACACTTGTTATTATGTATTTTACCAACCGAACAATCTCTTCATTCTGATGGCAAATTCTGGAAACCAGTTGAGGGAGAACAGTTAGCCATTGATATGTTGGAAAATCATTTAAACAACCTCGCATGATGCTCAGAACCTGCAAAAGAGAAAAAGTTAAGAAAAGAAACCAAAGATATCAGCATCACAACACAAAAGAAAGCATATGTGTGTTGACCACCTTCCCATGGATTGTTTTCATTTCTTTATTGGCTCGAGAGCTGCTTATATGATAAACGCTACCAAAATCAAACCACAGTGTCAACAATCTAGGAAGGGCTTGGAAAAGATTAGTATGGCCCCTGTGAAGGCCCTTTGCATAAAATAAGAGCACATCAGGAAGATATGACCACCAACTTCTCTCAGTGTTCATATTGGTGGCAGCAACGAGGGCTGAATTCGCTGGGACTGCTTTTGAACACGGCTCCTTATCATCCTGCCGTTTTCGGGCATCAACAAGTAGTTCATCACAGTATTTTGCCAAGTAAAAGTATCCTTTTTCCCACTTGGGCTGTAATTCTTTGACCCTAGAGTACAGACTAATCACATCTTCCTTCTGCTTTTGGCCAGTGTAATGTATCCACCTTGAATAGAGTAGGAGAGTTTTGGCAACGTCTCTATTCTCGTTGGAAGACTGAGTACCACAAAGTAGAGGCTGTGGGTTCAATGGAACCAATGAGAGGCTAGTGATTGATGATATTGCTGCAGAGCCTACAACCTCAACAGGCATATTCAGAAGGGTCTGTTGCAGCTCAGCAATGGCACCATCAGCTCGTCTGGTGCTCCACAGAAGCTTAGCCTTTTCCATGTGAACATTAGGTGCACCTGAGGCCTTTGCTTCTAGAATTGCTCGACTTGCTGTCTCATAATGACCAGCAGAACGACAGAGCTTTGCATATTGAATCCAACACTCACCAACTTGAGCATTAAGACCACTTGCACCAAAAACTAATCTGCGAAAAGCCAAGAGTGGTTCCCTAGCCCAGAGAGATGGTTGAGTGAGTTTGAGTCGATTTTCCCAGCTTTCCATTAGTTTTGAGAAATCTGAATCACATAGTACGAATGATTTTTCTAAGAAAGACTCACCACCAAGGAGAGAACTATAATCCTCCAACTCCCGCAGCATGTGAAGCTTGACAACAAAGGGATAAGCTCTAGCATAAGAATCCATGCCCGCAGCAGCCAAAGGAGCAATCAGAGCTTGTTTCGACAAAGTAATTTTCTTAGCAACGGAGAACTGATCTCTCTTCATTATTGCTTGAAGAATCTTAGCGACGTCCATGTCAAATAAAGCATTACTCTCAGAACTGCTACAAACTAAACCTTCTTCATCAGCCCCGTTAAGATATTCATCCATCAAATCCCACCTTCCAAGCCTCCATGCAGCCTGTACACCTTGCATACACCAAGTTTTCTTGTATTTAGGTATTCTAGATATTAATCCATCTACATGGGTGACTGTGGCCTGCAAATGACACATGTTTAGCAAGCAGTTGACAACATCTGAATGCCTCTGGACAGAAGTTGGTTCCATCTGCAAAGCCTGCTCACAAGAAGTCAATACTTCTGCCCAATTTCCTGCCTTCTTATTTATCAATAGATGATCTTGCAAGCTCTTCGACTTGCGTAAGGACGCAAATCCACATAAGCCATCTGGTTCATCCAACCCACCATATATTTCCATCAGAAATGAGATGTCTTCATCCTCAAAGAGGCCACTTTTCTCAGAGGCAGGATTAAATGATCCTGACTTCTCCCGGACATGAGATTCAAAGTACAAAAGGGACCTCGCATAAGCTTGGCATCTGAAAGATGCCCTTGCAAGAGTCATTTTATGAATTGCAGCCAAGAGTTCTGAGACATGTTTACATTGAATAAGAACCTGGTCAGAATCACTTGACAGATTGATGGTCTTCTCCTTTGACTTGAGAGCTTGTTGCCTCGAACTGGAAGTTTGAATAGACTGGGAAAGTGAAAGATCCTGTTGTATGTCATCCACCCATTGACCAAGATTATCAAGAAGTGTAAATACAGCTTGAATGCAAACTTCATTGTGCCCTGAACTTATACCGTTAACAACATCAGTGCTATTCTCTGATGCAGCAGCATTCAGAACAGATAAAATCTCCTCCGTTATGCCACAGCGTGCCTCTTCAGTACCATCACATACTGCATTGAGGACCAAATATGGAAGAAGATACATAGCTATTTGCATATCATGACGGACTATACCACGACAGGCATAGAAAATACTTGCTCGAGAACCTGTTGCATGTGCAGTCAGTTTCCTAATCCAGAAAAATATCCATCTTCTAAATGACATTGAAGGGCGATAAATTGGACCAGAAGATGTTGAATCCGACATACTTGGCAGCTGAAATCTGGAGGTTAAGCAAGGGGCTATTATCTCCTTTACATAACTAGAGAAACGATTCCACAATCTCTGACCCCTTCCCTGCACTTCAGTCAACTTACCATCCACCACGGATACAGGCAACTTCACCGGTTGTTTCCCTCTTGTCTGTGAAGTAGAAGATACAACATTGTCATCAAGAGATGCCTCACAGCCTGCAATCTTTAGTAGTTCCTGAATCGCCAAGGCTGCAGAATCTTGAATAATGGTGTCAGGAGCAGCCCTGAAGGACCGGGTCAGATGCTTATGAATCAACTCAAAAATCAAATCATCATCTGAACAAGCAATTTGGAATCGCATGCTTGAAAATCCCTTGACTTTTGAGGGATCTATTGCACCAAGTGCTCCAAGACAATCTGCACATATCAACTTCAGACGCTGACCAACCATTGTTCTTGATTGTTCTGCACATCCTCTAAGCAGAGATGTGATCAACGCACTCATTACATCCATGTTTGCATCTCCTGCCTTAGTAATTAAAGCCATGATATCCTCCCTCCTAAGGTTGAGTAATTTACTCAACTCAGATGCGACCATATACCTGACATTCAAATTTTCATGATCCAAACCATCAATAATATCCCGCAACTGATCATTCAAGGTCATCATTCCACGTCCTGCACTTATCATTCTGTTCACCCTATCTAAAGCAGGAATAGTAGGCAAAGGAGGAAACTCCCCAATGTGTTCCTTTAGAATTGATTTATTCTGAAGTACGAGTTCTTCCAAAATCTCCACAATTTTATTCAAATGAGAGGAGGAACTTTCACTTTCTCTCTCCAGGAAGGGAACCAGAGCTGCAAAAACTTGAGAAATCACGTGCTTCGTGCTAGATGGTGATATCTGCGCTATCTGCTTGATGAAAAAATGTAAGACAGAAAGACCATCGCCCTGAAGTGATTCCTTATTGATAGCCTGCATGAGAAGAACCATAAGTTTTGGTACATAAGTGCTAAGATGGGGACCCATCATACTTATCAGCATCTCAATTCGCTTGATAGCTTGTCTTTGCAGTGATCTATCCTCAGCATGTAGCATTTTCCTATCAATGCTGTTTAGGAGACCAACAAAATGATTCCTTAAAAATGCAGGAATATCTTCTTCACCAGTTAGAATCCCAGAAACTTCTTTTATCACCTGAGGCACCTTCATTAACCTGTGAAATTATCAAACATCATTCATACAATGTAAAGCTGACAGTAATTATACAGTTAGCTACTTTCATTTTACATGTTAGCTACTTTTCATATTTAATTATCTTGATAAGATGTTTTTTAAATGAATAACATGCCTCATGG
The DNA here is from genome assembly GCA_038996855.1 of Solanum aculeatissimum. Classification (NCBI taxonomy): domain Eukaryota; kingdom Viridiplantae; phylum Streptophyta; class Magnoliopsida; order Solanales; family Solanaceae; genus Solanum; species Solanum aculeatissimum. The sequence continues at coordinate 10,140 of JBCEWC010000014.1, read as the reverse complement.
ACAAAGGTTATGGATGCTACATATAGTTTGGAAGGTTCTTGACGCACTAAAGATGTTTCTAATACATATAGAGTGGGAGTGATCAGGAATTTATGGGAAGATTTCTGAACAGAAGTGTAGGAGATGGAAAAAAGACAATATTAGAGGGATACTTGCTCGGTCACAATCTTGTGTAGGAAGAAGTAATTTCATGATCTTTTCTCTGCTTATCCACTTATCCAGACACTACTACAGCCCAACAGAACAAATGGATTCAAAGGGAACTAGTAAAGTATAGCAACATATGTACAATCATTTACAATTATAACAAATGAACAATCATTTTACAAGCACTACCTCAACTGCTGGTTTTGTTAGTTACATCCTTACTTTACCTCAACCCCACATGCCACCCCAAAGGCACAAACAAAGGAGGAAGAAGTAGTTGGCAAAGAGAGCTCTAAATCCATCTCCCACATCATCCATCATTTCCAACTCAATTCCTTCTTTGGGGCCAAGCAGAATGGCCAACCGATGACACCATGATAGTGATACTAGAAACTAGGATCTCTACCTGCTTTAGATACTATCAATTTCTTTCCATCTTCGGAAAGAATAACCCACTAGAAAAAAGGTAAAAGTTCAGAATTAATCCAACCTCACCTCAGCTGCTCCCCCAATCCCGAGAGAAAAGCTAAAATAAGTGAAATGAAGAAAAAGAACAGTAAAACAGAAAAGATAAGAAATAAAGAACAAAGGGCAAAAGCTGCCTCTTTTGTAGAAACTAAAATCTATGCTTCAAGAAACTCAGTAATGTAATCTTCTTTGTGCTTTCTGAAGCTATATTACCTTTTACTTATCTCATTTGGCTCATCTTCATCTGTGAAGCATACAAGTTCATCCAAAAGAGCAGGGAGTGCAGCAGCAAAAATTTCCTGTTTGTCAGAACCAGTCTGCTCGTGGTAGAACTGCAGAACAGAGAGCAATTCTTGGCCATCAGCTCGATGAAGAGCATACGCAAGTACTTTAGGTAGCCAATTAACAATTAGTTGCACCATATCTGTATTTAAGCGCTTGGCAAGTTCATATAAAGTGAAAATTGCTTGTTGATTATCCTGCTGAGTAACAACCAACTTTGGGAGGACGACAGGAACCATTCTCTTGACAAGTTCTTCAGTATCAGTGCCAAGAATAGCTGCCGCAAACTCTTCAACCATTTTTGGTCGGCTAGAAAGCCTTATAGACAGGTAATCAAATAGGTCATTTCGAATATGAAGAAATCGAGACAGGATTAATTCAAATCCTCCTCGAAGATGAAAGTAGCAAGACTTTATTATCAACCTTGATGCAATTATTCTAACTGTCACATGGGGACTATCAAGCTGATCGATCAATAAAATAAGAGAGAACATAAAAGACTGGCTCTGCACATCAACCACTTTCATAATCTCAGCTGTAGCTTCTAGAAGAGTTGCAAGAACCAGAGGATCATCCGCTGTTTCCACAGCGCATTTTATTTTGTCCATGAACTTTTGTTCTTTGGATCTGTTAGCGTCCTCGTGGCCCTCCTCATCCAAGAACAAACAATTCAGAATAGTTTCCTCAATGAAGAAACTAATCTGTTTAGAAAAGGATTCTCGAATGGCCTTTTTCCCGTGGATGAGTAAGAAATCAACACATTTTAACCATTCAAATCTTGTTTTAAGCAGAATACTTTCAGTTCCATGGAGGAGTATTCTCTGAAGCACACCTACACAAGCTAATTGAACATCTTCTGATGATTCGCCAAAAAGAAGACGGAAGAAGATGGATTGTAAATGAACATAATCATGTTCTGTAGTAGGCTCTTTCTTGTGTATGTCAGGAAAATGCAAAACAGTTGAATTTGCTCGATTCAAAAGTCCAGCATTTATGTCACACTTTGAACACCAAAATCCTCCCACAAGGTCATCCATTGTCATATTTAGTCTTATATTACTCTTTGGCAAGTAAAATTTGCATTGGCATTTCCGTAGTACACCAGTTGAACAGGATCCATAAAGGCATGCCAAATAACCGAGACACCCCGGGATTACTTTGTTAATTCGACCATGTACCTCTTTTTCCAGGATCCTGCAAACCCATATAAATATAACTAATACATCAATGATATGGCAAGATTACTCGACATTATAGAGACGGAGAAGAAGAAAAGTTATGAAATTTCTCCAACTTTCCTTGCACGTCCATATGCATGTATGTCAAATTTGATTTGAGCAGATAAGTACAAAACCGCGTGACAAACATATAATATACCAAATTAAAAAACTACTTTTGATTGTTATATAGCACAGTCTTGTTTATACAAATATACATTAAAAATATATATAAAGCGTTTTCTCACTTACTCCAGCCTTTTGAAAATGTGATTTAGTAAACCAAAACCAGACCACATTAATATCACTGGCATGGAAATGACAGCTTCAATCCTAACATCTTCGGAGGTATCATGGAGTCCCAAGTCCAATATATCAAGATCATCTCCACCTTGAAGTACAGGTCCAACTTTAGATAGCACACACAGAGAAAGGATCTTTGCCTTCAATGATGAGTAGGTATCAGTAGATTGAGATATGGTCCATGGTAGCCTTAGCAATGACTGCATAAGTGCTAAGTTGCCACCCTTGGTCTTGAAATACTCACTCTCACTGGGAAGGGAGCCTAAATAGATTTTACAAAATTGAAAACGAAAGAAAAACAAAACAAAGAAAGAAAAATGCAATTAATGGAAGGTTGATACTTATCTTTTCATTGACTCACAGTCTCACAGACACACCTTCTTAGAGGATATCATAAATATCAGACAATTTTAAATTACTCCCAGTGCTATGAAACAAAGCAAGTAGATTTCAGTGGCAATTCACATTTAAAAAACAAAGATATCCCCAGTTATGTTGATAATGACCATACCGACTTGTTATGCTGATATCCGCACTAGCCTAGCTAATTCAATAAATGAAACACGATGAGAAGAAACAACAGGAGAGAATTATCAAACAATAAACCAAAGACTCTTCTCTGCAAACTACCAAGATATCACGACCTAAATTAAAAACCTATCCCCCCAGCAATTGCTTCACAAGGATGATATCACTTTAGAATTTGGACAGAGCAGTAATATTTGTTCTGGTAGAAGTTTAAGAATTAGTACAAAATATGCTGCCACTTTAAAAACCAACAAACGGAAACACTTTTAATTGACATGTCATCTTCAAGAAATATCAGAATCGAAAGAGCAGGCAAGTAAAAAAATGTCAGTCATTCCAATTTCCCAGAATTTGAATACCAGTACAAACTAACAGAACTACATCAATCAAAATAAGCAATTAGGGCATATGATTGACACACAGATTCATAAGAGTAACAAATTGACTAGTCATGAAATTGTTAACAAAATATGCTGGAACTCTTATTTCTTCACTCAACCTTGTTTTTACAGGCAATGAATATTTTTTTCCCTAATAGATTATTAGCAATGAAACGTTACAGGAAGTGCTGAAAGAATTAGCATAGATCTAGTATTTACCTGCAATGATCAATAGGCTATGAATTGCTTCTAAAAAGAAATGTAAATCAATAGAGTTTGGAAATTTCTGGTTGGCCTGCATGACAACGACCATAATTATGAGGATGAAGGAGTGCAAAATTCAAACAAACATCCATAACTGACCACCAACCTCTTCACACACCCAAGGGACCCATTCATACATCTGATGGAATATTTGAATTGAAAGTTCCGCTTGAGGATATCTACAGAAAACTATACAGAGGGTACTAAGAGCTGTCAATGCAACTTCTGGGCCCAAAGAACTGGATTCCTGACTAGGAGGCTTTAGAAGTTTAATAAACAGAGTCAATGAATTATGCATATGATCAGCATATTGTTTCCCCCCCAAAGAGCCAAATCCATGACTGCGCTTCATCACATCTTCATATTTCATACTGGAATATCGATTTTCATCATCAATTTTCTGATGTTTGGCATTTAAAATCTCCAAGTCTTCACCTGGTCTTTTCTCTGCAGCCCTTGGACTTTCATGCACATCAGATAAATCTTTTCCACCATTATTAGCACTTTCACCTCTAGTAAGATCGGGAAAAAGCCTAGATAGAGCCACTTGAAAGCACTCGATTAAAGGTATGATAGGTGTGGATGAGTAAAGCAAATGTATAAGAGATTCAGGTCTCCAGATATGAGGAGGGCAACTCTTTGCAATACGAGTATAGGCAAGACATAAAGCATCCTGAAAAAAGTTTTTAACTATTAAAACAATTAAATCGTAGGGCAAAAATCAATTCCTTTAGGTTGCTTAGACTATTCAGAGAAGAAGTTTACTAGCTTAAAACAGATATAAACAGGAAGAAGGAAGAAGATTCAGTGCACCTTCAGGTCAAGACTTCTTGTTCTAAGCAACGAATGGGGAAAGATATTTACTAAATCAGCAGATGTCGATCTAACAATGTCATCTGGACAATTGGTGTATATTACATGAAGGCATCCGCCAATGGACGAATCATAAGCTGTATTGCTGCAGTGAAATAAGGGATTATGTGCAGAAGAAAACAATCAAGAAAGGAGAGATTTAGAATAAACAAAGAAAATGGGATTTTAGTCTAAAAATTTCAATTCTAACTCCCAATCTCTTAAAAAAAATATGGGTTGGTAATGGCTTCAGGATTTTGTTAAATGCTGATGTTGCTATTCAACAAACTTGAGCTTGGAGCCATAACCATTTCGAGTGCGAGTTTAAGAGATGTTTTTAACCATTTCTAAAAAAAGTTTCCATGAAGTTGTTATGTGATTGCTAAAGTGTGTCAGGATGATAACCTCAACCTATATCAAGAAACACTATGGATTCTCGTATGCTTAAGTCCACAAACTAGCAAAACAACTATCCTATATCCCTGGATTAAATGGCAAAAGAACACACAAAAGGATTTTGAACTTGTACTAAGAAGAGAAGTCAAATTTGTGCATCTCCTTCAATTCCTTTTTTTTTCAACGTAAGTGGCACGCTCAGCTGGTATTCATATCCACTAAGCCAAATGCAGAGAGAGGAATACAGTGTTACTCAAAACTTAGAGGAGGTTCGCCCTTTTTCCCCTACAACATCAGAACTCCAAAGTCAAAAATTAAGGTACCTGAAGACTGGAAGCCCATCCTCTTCTCCGCATAATATGGCCGTAATCAATTGAATCAATCTCTCAGCAGGAATGATTTCATGATTCATAGCTGCTCCAGTGATTCGTAGAAAGTCAAAACATGCCTTGATTGAGATTTTGACAAGGAAAATATCAGATTAAAAAAGCAAAAAAGAGAATAAAGGACCTCAAGACAGCAAGATAGCTTGCTATGGAAGTACCAACCATGTGCACATCAACATCTCCGTAACACAGAAGTGTACATGCAGACAAAACAGATGAGGTCTCAAGGAGTCCTTCAACATATAGAGTTCCTTCAGTTAAACATTTACAGAGAATCTTGATGGAAGAAGAAGCAAAAGGCTGCCACCTTTCTTTTCCTTTGACATTAATCAGAATGCCATTGCCATCGGAAGGTTTACAACACAAGGGGAGATCACTTAGTATCGTTGTTTCATAGTTGCTCCAACCTCCACCGAATGACATGCTGAAACACCTCAAACATACTTCTTGTGGCTTTGTAGAGTTTTGTTTATCACATAGTGAAGCAACATGAAGAAGATCTATATGAAGAAAAATAAGTCAGGTTTTCTGGTAATAGCAATTAAATGAGGAGGAAACCAGCCTGCCAGATCATTTGAGTTTCTCAAATGATGTTTGGAAAATCTACATATGAAAAGCTTAATGAAGATAAGCATAAGATCAACATATTTGTTGTGAAAGAGAAATACTAGAGAAAAGTTCATGACAGTTGGAGCATAGTCATAATCCAGAAATGTCAAACACAGATCTCAACTATAATTACAATAGAAGCCAAATAAGAAAAAATCATTTAGTAAGGTATTTCTTTGTTCCATTTAACTCTATCTTAGACAAGTCAAAACATTGTTTGACTTATCACTTACGTGTTATCTGGCATTCTACATCAATCATTATTTGCATTGATGTATTTCTTTGAGCTCCCTTTAACCTGATCGAAATAATTTTATTGTACACATGAATAGTTTTTCTCCCAAAGGCACAACTTCAGCAATTAGCTGTCTCTAGTCACACTGAAACTTTTATTTGATTATCTACCACCAATCCACATTGCTATTCATGTATCTACTGGAACTACTTGAAAACAATTTTAATGTGTACCTTCAACCACCAATACCATGTCCATAAAGAATTGCCGATAAGCATCTCGATCTCCTGTACGAAGAGTAGATAACAGGGCTCCAATTGTTTCAATAATCACTGCGTGTCTGGAACTGGAAAAATCAGAATGGTTGTTAGCTATTACTCTTAATTACATGGAATTAATCTGAGGTAACTATCATAAAACGTCAATCCAACTCCTTAGCTTGTCAGCATCTTGATACATGCAAAAAGAGACAAGAGGCCCTAATCACTCTCATCAAGGGTCGGAATTCCACTGAGCAAATAGGCTAACAGCACTGCTACCGTTCTATGTGTTGCTTGGCAGCAAATAATTAAACAGCTTATCAAAAGACCAGACTAACGGATTCAAGTAAGCATTTTTTTAACAAAAGTGATGTCTGTGTGTCTGGAGTTGGAAATATCAGGCATAGAATAACAAACTCATGTAAGCTTGCTTTTAACAAAAGTGATGTCTCTCATAAAACTTCAAATCTAACTCCCTACCTCTTCAGTAGTAATATCCAAGGAAGGAAAAATGGCTCTCATCAAAGATCCAAATTTCTATGATTAAAGAGGCTACATGTTTCTCAGCAATAAATAATGTGAGTTTATCGCAAAGCAAAACTAACATATTCAAGTAAGCTTTTTGTTATCAGTTATGTCTAGGCCAGCTTGGGCATACCTCCATTAATTCACCTGGCAACCTACCACTACCACAGTCCACAAGAACAGTTGCAGCCAATCAAGGCTGGGGAAAATTAGTTAAAATTAAGAGCTATAGTCACGATTCGAACCTTACATGAAGAGCTATAGTCACGATTCGAACCTTACATGAAGAGCTATAGTCACGATTCAAACCTTACATCTCAGGCTACTCAAATATGAAAATGTAATGCAGAAAATAACGTTTCAAAGCAACTCACCGGAAAGCAGGTTCAGCGAAAAATGGCAATATCCGTCCTATCACCGGAAGAACAGCACCAGCCTTGCCATGATAATATACTCCAGGAAAGTTCTTAGCTGTGTGTGCTATGAGCTTTAACACTGCAAAAACCTCTCTCTCGTTCGCTACAAGATATTCAAACAAAGAGGAATAATCAGAATTACTTAGCATTTAGAGTAGCACGAGAAAATTCTAGATGAAAAAGAGAGACCTGAGGCAGACGGAACGACATAGGCATTGAGAAGATTGGGAAGTACGGCACGAAATCGGACTTCCAATGCGTCGTCGTTTCGGATATTTGGAGGTGTAGATGATGAAGCTGCTATGCGTTCTCGAAGTTCGTGGACTAAACTCGAGAGATTCGCCATGGCCGATTGTGCACTCTTTGTTTCACTTGCTTCCCTCCTTTTTCAAACTCTTCTGTTTCTGTCTTCCCTAATCCAATCGGATTGACCGACCCGATTCGTGTTTCGCGGGTTGTCTGTGTTCTTCGGATTTGGAGGGAAACTCGCCCTGACTTTTTTAACTTGTCCGTAAATTTTAATTTGAACATTCAAAATTGCTACTATTACTTGCTTTAGTTAACTATCTAAAAGTATGATAAAATATTTATATTAGATATTTTTTTAAAAGATATTCTACTCATATCCTCAAATATATATGTATAAGTTAATCATTTGAAATATGTCTTCCTCTTTAATTATACACATTAGTCTCAATAAGTTATAAAATATCAAACATAATTTAATTAAGATCTATATATATAATTAAATAAGATGATATATTTTATTCAGTTGACAAATTTGAGATAACGTGCAAAAAGTAAATTTAAATTTTTTTATTACATATTCAAATGCTCAATTCAAATAAATCATAAATGGAACGTCTAAAAGAAATTATTTTAAAAATTAGGGAAAACAAAATGCCCCCTTGGAACAAATTATTTATATCTATATATCCTCTTATATTTACGTCCCCTTATTAAAATTCGCGCGTTAACGTCATGCTGACGTTAGCCTCCATCTTGTATGATATATCAATAGGGTATACATATACCAACAAGGTATCACAAAGGACTAAGCTCAATCCAATATAATGTCGATATGGTATCAATATACCGACAGAGCTCACAGAAAATATATTTTCTACTAATTTAGAATTTAATATATAAGTTTGTGACTTTAATAATTTTCTGTTAATTATTTTATTTATTAAAAAAACTCAAAATTATATAATACCGATAGGATATCAATATACCGATGGAGTATCACAAGAATATATTTTATACTAATTTAGAGTTTAATAAATAATTTTGTGATTTTAATAATTTCTCAAAATAAGAGCTCAAAACTATATAATACTGATAAGATATCGATATATTGATGAAATATAATAGATAATTAAGCTCCATTCATATATCAATATACTGATAAATTATCATAGATAATTAAGTCTCATTCCTATATGATACCAATATGGTATCAATATACTGACGAAGTATCACAACGAATATATTTCTCTATTAATTTAAAATTTAATAATTTTTTATTTATTTTTTAACAAAAATAAAATTCTATATAATACTAATAGGATATCAATATACTCTCAAATATTGATAGAATGGGCAACAACTTATTAAATTGAATGGACAGCGGCCTTGGATAAAAAGTGGAAGAGGCAAAAAATAGAATGGACAACAATTTATTAAATTGAATGAACAGCAGCCCGGGATTAAAAATGCAAGAGGCAAATGACTAAATTATCCTCGATTTTCAATTTAAAGACAAATAACATATATGTTGAAATTGCCCTTCTACCATTAAAAATCACATCACACTTTGCTAAAGTTGGAAATTTCTTGATTGATAAAATTCCCAACACATTGTGTTATAATTCTACGTAAAAAAATTGTGCCGCAACTTTTATCGGAAGGCTTGTTCCAATTCCAAAACACAATCATGACGTTTGAATACTTCAAAATAGGTTTCACTAATAAAATAATGATTTCTCTAAATATACTTATGTTACTCACCATCATATATATTTTATCATTCACTCATGGTATTTATTTTAAATTTTTTATTATGATTTCATTTTTACTATCTATTTTAAATTTCATAAAATTTCCTAATTTGAAATTGTTTTTGAAGTTTGAGTTTTATAAGTTCAAATTCATGAGTCATTAAATTTTTCACACTCTAATACAATAAGTACAAACTCTATAAATCACTGAGCACACTGTGCGTTCTACTTGTCAAAGAATCAAGCTCTAGCAATGTGTGCTAGAACAGTTCCACATTTTATTCAAGATTGTGTTTGTCAGATATTATTTTCGTGGCTAAATTACAATTGTTTATTTTTATTTTTGTAGCTAAATTTTAATTGTCTATCTCACCTATTTTCTATTTCTAAATTTTGGAGTCCTAAAGCAAATTAGACACCACCTTAGGCACCTTCGCATTGCCCTTGCATTAGTCATCTAAGCAACATATCCAAACACAGAACAAGAACCCAGGTTAATTTCAAATAAATATGATAAATTAATTAATTTATAACAAATATAGCTATATTTTATTTATATAAAAAAAATTACAAAAATCATAAGAAATATATACATGAATATGTAATATAGTGTATCAAAAGTCATAAAAAATATATATTGTATACATAACTATACACTGAATATGCAGTGATAATAATTTTTAAAAAAATTGCAAATCTCTGTACATGTGTGACTCTAAAAGAAACCCTAGTGCTGACGACCTATCGGCGCTATACTAATTTTGCCGTCAAACACCCTTGTAGATGGTGGTTATAGCCACCTCCTCAACCGGTCAGCCCCCTACTGGGACTGATTATCATAAACAAACAACCGACGGAGATAATAAGCTGAA
>JBCEWC010000013.1:87404-120551 GCA_038996855.1 Solanum aculeatissimum | reverse complement strand
TCGACTTTGTATTGGCTCAACAATGACATGTGCTTATATGGGTATGATTATGTCCTGAGGAGATGGTTTCAATCAAATAGTCTGTCAACATTAGCTTGGCCACTTTCGGTTGATCATATGCTTTGCGCCGCTTTTGTTTTACCTGAATGATCAAACGTTTGTAGCCATTTGTGAGCGAGCAGTTGGCGCCAAATTGGAAATGGGAATGGCAATCTTTGGGGTTGAGAGACGCCCAGACAGAATAGTTGTGTCTTTGAATTTGCACCGAACTTTTCAGGTTGACAGTCCAATGGACAAGATCTCAGTCTACAATGGAATGGCTATTCAGAAGGATCAAGGGTCTGTGCTTGGAAAAAGAAAATCTGCATCGGAGGACTAATGGTTGGTGTTGCATCCCTGTGTGAGGGACTGCTTCAATCAAAGGTCGTTTTGTTGATCGACTCTAAGGTGCAGCTCAGAAGCATTTGATAATCATAGTGGAGTGTCTTCAAGAAAATAGTCTTGCTGCAACTGATACATGTTGATAATGGTAAAGCATAACTGGTTTTCAATCTGTATAGACCTAAAGTGGCTCCTGTATTTATCCCCAAAGGCACTTTATCATAGAGCCCCAGGGCAACTCTTTGGCCCATAAGCCTGAATCTAGCCCCTGAGTGTTATGCTTCATTATAGCCCCGTAGGTGATCAGAGTAGCTCGTTAGATAGTTCGAATTGCACTTTCAATTTCGATCTGAAAATCATCAGCATTTTCAAGTTCATTGAGATGGAGTATGGTTTGTGTTACATTAGTATTATTAGTTGGTTAGGTTAGTGACTTGATGTTATCATGAAAGAAATTTAATGAAAAAAGCTGCAAAATTGTTCTTTTCCATACAAAACACACCTTTAGCTCTTGTTTTTTTTCTATATTTGTTACTTCGGTAAAAATATGACACTTGGATTTAACTCTACCTCAAAAGCTAACTTATGAGGGGAGGATTGTCCTAAGTAGGAAATAAACCTACTCTTAGGTGCAATAAAATCTCTCTTCCACTCAATAACAGTCTCATTCAGAAACTGAAACTTGACAATCCGAGTTCTGCAATCAACAGAGGCATTACAGACGTAAAGCCAGTCCATGCCAAGGATCACGTCGAAATCAACCATCTCCAACTCAATCAAATCAGCAAGAGTATCCCTATGATAGATGGATATTATGCAATCTCTATAAACTCTTTCGGCTATAATAGACTCACCAGTAGGAGTAGAAACATCAAAGGGTTCAAGTAAACACTCGGGAGGAATCTCAAATCTACCAGCCACATAAGGCGTCACAAAGAAACAAGTCGCACCTGGATCAAGTAAAGCATAACAATCAAAAGCTAACTTATGAGGGGAGGATTGTCCAAGTCCATATAAGCATGCCACTCATTCATTTCTCGTCCATATAAGCACACCACTCGTTCATTTCTCGACCAATGTGGGTCTCTAATCCACTCTAAATAGTAACCTCTTGGGATCTCAGTTTTTACTTCAAAAACTTGTTGCAAACATGAAAAAAGCTACATTTTAAACCAAAAATTCTCAAGGAGTAAATCATGAAAGAGATCTCCATCTCAACATCTATGTTGAACATTTTACATACACTTCATTTTTCTACTTCTAAGTTTCTAATACATTAAAAATTTACAATCAAATATTCTTTTCCTTGTGCTAGCTGCAACTTATATCAGCAGAATCAGTAGTACTAGTTCTTTATTTTTGTTGAAACTGAACCATCGTTTTCATCGATGATCTAAGCTCCTGAGTGAAGCTTCATTCTCCGTAAAGATATGTATGCCAGAAGCCGGTACCCAAACACCATAGCTAGTAATGTACTTACTTCCTTTACACCGTTGCCTACTTTGATCCCGTCCACCCAGTCATTTTTCTCCTTGTATTGAACTTTTAGTAGGAGTTTGTATGTTTGATAGTTATATGATAAGTACCTTAACCATGATATGAATACTGGTACTTCCTGCAGAATTCAGAATCATGTATCAGCATTTGAAAAGAGGAAATGCTTTTGTCGCATCCCAATTCTGAGATGAGTGCCATAACTTCTATCGAGCAAACCAGGTAAATGTATCTATCCATATGACCATGAATGTGCATGTAATACTTTTATGAAAACATTCATGTCTGTAATTATTTTAACATGAGGCTCCTAGGGAGGGGGTATCTCGTGGAGGTAGAAAGACTGTTTCTGAAAGACCCTTAGGCTAATACTATGAATAAATTCAGTTACTGCATTGTTACCTTTACGAAATATCCACCAGCTAACATGAATGTCATTACTGTTACAGATGCCAGAGTTGTTGCCTTCTTTAAATCCATTAGTGTAGCCCCTATTGCTAGTCCTAATCCCTGGAACAATGAATTAAGCTATGATTATTATTCAAATTACCAATGTAGGGGAGTTGAACGTTCAACGAGAATTGGAAAAAATGGAACACCTGAGCTGCTACAATGCAGAGGAAAGTCGTGAGGACGGTTAGGAAAAAGGCACAAACATCATGTTTCAAACCTGCCATGAAATATACTACTAAGATAAAGAGTACTGGCAGTATAAGATCCAAGGGGATGTCACTGGTGGTTCGCGCCAAAAAGTACGCGCTTAATCTGTACATATCAGCTGATCTTTCCTTGTTCAGCATTGCCCTTTCTTGCGGAAATGTGAAGATTGCTGTGAAAACTGGAAAAAATCCCCAGAACACCGCGATGAAGAACAGCAGCCCTGACTGCAATGAAGTTCAATCCACAGATATGAGAATTAGTTGCAAATGTGCTACTAGTGGACTAGTGCATCATTATAAATGTCTCGTAAAAGACTGAAGGATGGTCAGTTGAACATCCCTTGTCTTGGAAAATTTTACAGAAAATTGTCAAAAGTTCTTCTTATGCATGAATAGTCGTCTCATATACACTCCGAAATTTCTGACTCCACCACTGTTTAGAACTTCTGTTTTTGATTCAACATGAGATTGATATTTTACTCTATTCATCATGTATGGTTTCTTTTTCTTGTTGGCAACTACTCACTCCGTTATACTTTCCTTTTTAGTCCGTTCCAAAATAGGACGCCTCTTTATTTTTTCGGCAATTCTTTAATTCTAACTTTCCATATGACATGTTTAAGACCACAAAATTAAAGACAAATTTAGTACATTCTACGTATCATTAGCTTAAAACCATATGATTCAAAAGTCTTCTTTACTTTCTTAAACTCCGTGTCAAGTCAAAAACACACATTGGGTGAATGATACAACCTGCATAGTCTTAAATGTAAGCTTTTTAGTTGTCTTAAACATATTTTTATCACAATTGAGCTACTATCTTTGTTTCATTTAGCTATGTATGTTGAAGGATGGTTATTTGAACATCCTTCGTCGGAAAATTATACTGTGTATATATGTGAAATACCTGTTCTTGCATTTGTTTAGGACTGTCACCACCAGATTGCCACCACAGCATGCCTAATATAACAGCAGTTGCAACAACTTGAGTGATTCTCAACCAGCTAAAATAATCGTGGCGTCGCTCTTTTAGTCCTCTCCAGAACAATATGGAGTATTGTTCAGACCAGCTTGCTCCCCATTCTCTCTTTGAGGTAACTACTTTAGACTTCAAGTCCTCATCAATCATCATTGGAGCCATAAGTTTCTTTTTTTCATTCTCAGATACTTGCGTCTCGTATGCTTCCACTAGATACTGTTTAAAAATCGAAGTGAAAATGTCGTTAGGATTCATATAGTCGACTATAATTTGTTTAGGACTGAAGCAGCCATGTTGCTGATATATTGTTTTGAAAAATAATTGAGCTCTTTCTATGGCTAGTTCTGTTTAATTGGCTAATACTAGATCTGCTGGTTTGTCTTGAATTATATAAACGACTCTCCAAAAATGATGTTGCACCTGTGTCGGATATTTTTTGAAGGATCTGGCACGCAATAGTTGACATTTTTTGAAGAGTTGAAGCAACATAAGGTTTTTTTAGAATGTTGCCTCACCCGTATCGGATCCTCCAAAAATGCACTACTTTTGAAGGATCCGACACCCCGTCGATATTTTTGAAGAGTCTAAGCAACGCTGAAAAACTCAAAAAGTTAAAAGGAACAGATACAAAAACATTAGATTCATGCTAAAGTGATTGCTTGAAAGGTTTTTTTCTCTTTTGGTTATGTATAATAAATGTTACTCTCTCCGATTCGATTTGTCTGTCTGGTTTTGACTTGACATCTAAATTAAGCAGACTCTTCACTTTCGATGCCGCGCCCGTGTCAAATTCTCCAAAAATATGCTACTTTTGGAGAATTCGACACACATCGGTAAACATTTTTGAAGAGCCTGAGCGACATAGCTTGTCATGGATTTTAAGAAAATAAAGAAAAAAAGAACTTTTGAATCTTATGATCTTAAACTGAAAATATGTAGAATCTACCAAAATGCTTTTTAATCTTGCGGTCTTAAAGTAAGACAAATAAATAAAAACATCGAGAGTAGTAGAATTTATTCACCTCTTGCACTATTGTTGGTGATGGCTTTCCATTCCTTGTTTCATTATCTGAATTCCCAATCTGCACTTTGTCCTCCAACTCTGATGGAACGGAAACATCGTTTAAGTTTCCGTTCGCGAGATCCAGCAGGAATTCTGCTGGATTCATTGATATCAGAGGTGAACATCCTATACTTGAAAAATAGTCCATTGCCTCAGATGCCTTCCCAAAATAAAGCAGACTTCCTTTTCCAAGTAGAATCAACTTATCAAACTTGTGGAAGAGTCGACTAGACGGTTGATGGATCGTCGTGATCACTGTCTTTCCAGCCTATAATCACAAGATTTGTTAAGTCATATGACTCGTCCTATGACGAAATCTTGGAGAAAAAAAAGAGAGAAAATCTTACCTCCGCGATACTATGTAATATCTCAACTGTCCTTAAAGCTGTTGTTGAATCCAAACCCGATGTAGGTTCATCGAGGAACAACAAAGAGGGGTTGATTATGATCTCATTTCCAATACAAACGCGCTTTCTTTCTCCTCCTGATACTCCACGAACGAAGGAGCCACCGATCATTGTATCTTGACATCTGCAGAAACATCACATTCCTCATTTAGCTTTCACAAAATGAAATGCAGCTGCGGAAATTCACTTAATATGTATAAATAATTTATCCAGAATCCAGTAATCTTCCGTTTTCTTTTAGAATTCAGAACTCATAAACTCAAATTATGACTCTGCCTCTAGTCACACAGTTTATTTCACAAAATGTCAGGTATAGAAACAGTTAGTTACCTCTCTAGTCCTAGCTCGTATATCACATCGATGGCTCGTTTTTGTTTCTCCTCCTTTGTCAATTTCTTTGGCAGTCGTAGACGCGCTGCATACGTTAGTGTTTCTCTCACTGTCAAGTGAGGAAATAGTATGTCATCTTGAGTCACAAATCCAATCCTGTCAAAATTTTCACATCCATATGTTAGATTCTAGTGAAAGAAACTCTGTCGAATGTTAGCTATGTTGCTCACACTCTCCAAAAAACATTGTCGCACTTATGTTGGATTCTCCAAAAATGCACTTTTCTGGAAAATCCAACAGGCAGTCGTCTAACAAGAATTTGAGCAACATAACTGCTTGGTGAATATTAGCTATGTTGCTCAGACTGTCCAAAAAAGGTTGTCGTGCCTATGTTGGATTCTCCGAAAATGCGCTACTTCTGGAAAATCTAACAGGCAGTCATCTGACAAGAGTTCGAGCAACATAATATCTTGGTGAATATTGGCTATGTTGCTCATACTCTCCAAAAAACATTGTCACGCTTATGTTGGATTCTCCAAAAATGCGCTACTTCTGGAAAATCCAACAGGTAGTCGGCTGACAAGAGTTCGAGAAACATAATCGCTTGGTGAATATTGACCATGTTGCTCATACTCTCCAAAAAATGTTGTCGCGCGTATGTTGGATCCTCCAAAACTGCACTAATTCCGGAGGATCCAACAGACACCAGTCAACATTTTTCATGAGTTCAAGCAACATAACCACTTGGTGAGTATTATCTTTGTTGCTCAGACTCTCCAAGAAACGTTGTCGTGCCTATGTTGGATTCTCCAGAACTGCACTAGTTCCGGAGGATCCAACATCACACCAGTCGACATTTTTGAAGAGTCAGAGCAACATAGCAAACCGCTTAAACTAGTGAATGTTATCAATCACCTGCTCTTCAAATGCTTTGAATATGGGTGTTCATTGTAAGTGATTGAACCTCCTGTTGGCTCTTTCACCCTTCCTCCAAGCAGGCTGAGCAACGTCGTCTTTCCGCTACCAGAAGGTCCCATCATAGCTAAAACTTCCCCTGGATCAACAGAGCCACTGATTCCTGTCAAAATTTCCTTCTCTTTTGTTGATGTCACTCCTTTGATAACCACCTTGTAACATACCTCAGTAAACTGCACAATTTTTATCAAAAAAAATTAGCAAAAAATGTTCATACAACCAAATAGTAATTTTTTAAAAATAACTCCTATACCAAAGTCCACGCCCTCGCGTAGCCTCAGAAACAATGGCAAATCCAGAATTTTCAAATAACTGTATACCGTACTAGATTATGTCCTACATAACACTTTTTTCTTATATTGTTGTTTGTTAAAGAGTTAAAAACACCCCTTGAACCATCGCGAGTTTCACATCTTAACTATCAGTTGTTCTATTTTCCTACCCGAACTACCACCATCTTCATATCAACACACACTCAACTATCTTTTTTTTTTTCTTTTTCCTACTTGAACTATCACCATCGTCAAAGTAGGAAAAGGGAACAACCGATAGTTAACATGTGTTTTAATACATAGAGATAGTGCTAGTTCAGATAGGAAAACAGAACAAACTGACAGTTAAGGTGTGAAACTCGTGAAAAAACAATAGTTCAGATCTATTTTTGACAGTTACATCGTAGTTTAATCAAGGGGGGTGGGAAAGTCTTGTACAAAAATACCACATGAAATGAGATACTGTACAAGACTGAACCTGATATATCATAAATAATTTGCCAAATGTTTCAAAGGATTGCTTGGTAACATTAACCTCCCTTGTTTGCCTGTCCAAATACATAGTAGTACCCAATCAATCCATATGTGCAACAGGCGAAGTCAGAAATTTCGTTAAAAATTTTCATATTAATAATATACACTTACTAAGAAAACAAATATTATCGACTAACAGACAAATACTGTAGCTAAACAACATAACTCGTCACTAAATAGGTCTAGCGACGAGTTATATATCAAAAAGTTATGTTAGCTATGAGTAATTTAGCGACAGATCAGCGAAGAGCATTCAACTGACCACCCTTTCGTCTATGTTGCCCTAAACAAAAAATTCAAGAAATTTATTTCTGAATTTTTTTATTTTTTGAGATTAGGTTCACACCTTGAGGTATATTGGTAAAGTAGGTTCAGCTTGAATCTTCATTTTTCTTATGCCAGCTTCAATATCTTCAGCTGCAATAAGTAGACATATAGTCAGAGGCGAACTCAGAATTTGAAGATTATAGTGTTCCTGCAACGACAATAAGTTAATACAATAACAACTCAATTTATAGTCAAATATTTACAGATATTTGATGGATTTCTCATTAGAAAGCAAAAATTATTGAGTTCACGTGAACTCACATATTATATCACAAATTCACCTCGATACATAGTTTATGATCATAAACTTCAGACTACGATGACTTATTGCACGTTACTTAATGTTACATAGTTTGATTCGACATGGAATATTATAAGGGAAAGTAGCTTACATAGTTTGATTCGACATGGAATATCATAAGGGAAAGATGGCTACTGATATTTGTGATCTTTAACGTAATAATGAATGTAAGACTTTCCGACATGAATCTGTATTTAATTAATCGAGTTCTAATATGAGTACCAAAGACAGAATGAGATACCTCATGAAAGGTCATTAGTATGATAATATATTAAATAGTAAAAACACATTATTTTTAGGAATTTTTGCTTTAGTAATTACTGACTTCACGTAAACTCACATATTATGTCACAGATTCACCCCGACATATAGTTTATGATCATATACTTCAGATTACGATGACTTATTACATGTTACTTGATGTTACATAGTTTGATTCGACATGGAATATCAGAAGGGAAAGATGGCTACTGATATTTGTGATCTTTAACATACTATAATAAATGTAAGACTTTTCAATACGAATCTATATTTAATTAGTCGAGTTCTAATAGGAGTACTGAAAATAGAATGAGATACCTCATAAAAAATTATTAGTATGATAATATATCATATAGTAAAAACACATTATTTTTATGGATTTTTTGCTTTAATAATTGCTATATATGATATATCCCACTAAACTCTATAAGTGGACACCATGATAAGACTTGAAACAAACATATAAAAGGTCCTCTTAATGTATTTGAACCAACAAAATTGGCAACACACACTATTTGGACAAGTGGATATTAATAATTGTGGAGGATGACAATTTTGTAGGCCAAACTTATCCCATTATTAGTAAGTGGCTGATATTTGAAAAACAAAATTGAAATTAAATTTAAAAAAAGAAGAAGAAGATTAAGAAGTATTTGAATATGAAACATTGTTAAATATTTTTTGAAAATTCTATTTTTGAGGGCCTTTCGAAAACAGTTTCTTTATCTCTATGAAATAGTAGTGGTAAGATTTGCGTATATTTAACCCTCTCAGACCCCTTGTTATTGTTGTTATTTGAAAATTTTATTTTTAAAATAATGAACCAATTTGATAAGCAAGAGACTATTATTGTTGTTATGCACCATTATTTTATGTTTTTAAATAAAATTATTAAAATTTATTAATAAGGTTTTAATTTACAAAAGAAAGTAATGAAAGAAACTTTTCACTAAAGGACCTTTATATGACTACCATAAAAAAGTAAGGGGTCCACGTTTCACCAGTTTCTCACTTTAGGGTCTTTTAGAGAAAAGTCAAGTGTGACAGTCTTTAATATTGACCCATGCACATGAAATAGGTAAGGTCATGGCTTTTTGGCTTTTCCAAAAGGATGTTCGTATTCAGGCTCGACTAATTTAAATTTGTATCGAAAAATTTTATTTATGATAAAAATGATTTTGTATCTAAGGCTTGAATCAGAAAGTGTTCGTAAAAAATATCTCATTTTACAGATAAAATGCTCGTATCAAAAATGATTTAATTAATACTTAGGGTTCAGATTTGAGAGTGTTCGATTTCTACTTTTGGGCCTGACTAATTTGAATTCGAGCCAGAAAGAAAGTCCTATTATGAGGTATACGTAAAGGGTTTTTACCAAAGGTGACTCTATTTTAGGGTTTGAATTAACCTGATAATTTCGATTGAAAATAGACGAGTAATTATCACTCTATCACAATCTTTTTGTTAAAGCTTGAACTTCTTTTCACCCTCATTTCTCTATATAAAATAAAATTTCCCTTTCTTTAACCAATCATTAATTTGTCCATTTTTATTCCTTCAAATAGTATTGTTTTTTTATTTGTTTCCTAATTTTTTTAGTAATTTTTACTTATTTATTTATTTATTTATTTATCTATTTGGTATAGTGGTGCCTTTCATTATCTATAGATGCCCTCAATAGGAAGGAAAACTAAGAAGAAAGAAAAGTGTTTAAATGTGGTTGGCTCTTGAGAGGATATTTGTGAATTGACACAAATACCCTTATACATGTAGGGTTAGGAACTTTTCAAACCAAAAATCTCATAGGTAACAAGGGTATTTATGTCTTTTCAAATAATTGAACTTTTTGTGGTGCACAAATGTTGGCAAAAAAAAATTGAACTTTCCTTTCTTTTTGGAAAAAGAACTATAAAAAAAAATGATTATTTTTTACATGACATAAGTTCGATTCAAATAATTAAGTACTTACGAATATCATCATCACTAAACGACTTCATATCCGCGATCTCATCTGATGGCACAGTGAACCCCGTGAAAGAAAACGATAACCCCAAGCTGGCACTGGAGGCGCGGCTCAGGGCCGCGCCACTAGTGACTTCATCTAGGTCAAACTTCAATTGAGCACTCCTTGACTTCCTAATGTGAGTGTTATTTCTCCCTACACTCCGTCCCGGCGATGCACTCGTTAACCGCCTGCTCGACTTCCGCGACAACGTATCCGACCCCCCTCCTCCACCTCCTCCCGACTCGTCGCCGTTCATCGGGGACGACTTTGTTCCTCCTCCCATTGCTGCTGAAATTGCTTCCACCAATTGATCTGATTTTGTACCGTAGTAAACTTGTGCTACTTGGCTTATCCATCATTTTTTTTCCTTTAATTAAAAATTGGTTATGTTAATTATATATGCATGCAATAAAAGTAATAATAATAATAATACATTATTATTATTCAACTAGCATTTTACTATATTGTATACAAAATATACATTATTTTTTTGTGGTTAAAGATTTTTAAAAAACAAGAAAGGAGGAGGAAAATAAGAAACAATTATAGAAAGGAAGAAAAAAGTCATCTTACTTTTCAATAATTCTATGTTCAAAACTATATACTATTTATGAAAATTCTACTATTATATTATCAAACCAGAAAAGATTCATTCGAACTCTCTTTATCGAAAGATATATATATATATATATCATGATGAACAAACTTATTTATGAAAATTCTGCGATTACATTATCAAACCTTTACAGAAAAGATTCATTTGAACTCCCTTTGTTGAAAGACTTATGTATATATCATGATGAACAAACTTATTTATGAAAATTTACGATTATATTATCAAATTTTTACACAAAAATTTGCAGAAAAGACTCATTCGAACTCCCTTTGTCGAAAGATTTACGTATATATCATGATGAACGAATTTATTTATGAAATTAAATGTTATGAGAGGGGATGGGGGTGCAACAAAAAGAAGAAAGAACAAATTAAAATTGCAATAATAAATCATACCTTTGCACAAATAATAATAATAATAATAATAATAATAATAAAGGAAGAAGAGTTGTGGAGAGAATACTCAAATAACTCTTTATAGCAATTTTATTACTTTGCCTAAAGTTCAATCCAATTTTTCTTTTTATAGCTAGAAAAATAAAGAGATTGAAGGTGGAAATTACATAACTACCCTTGTCCATTACACAAATCACTACCCCACCTCTATTCACTTGCGGAGTCAGAATTTTCGTCAGGTAATTCAAAATATGAAGAAGTAAATATGTGAACTACTCGAACGGAGTTTAACATTTGTTGTATATATTTAATATGATTTTAATTATGTATAAATAATGTAAAGGTGGAAATTACATAACTATCCTTATCTATTACACAAATCACTACCCCACCTATATTAACTTGTGGAGCCAAAATTTTCATCAGATAATTTAAAATACGAAGAAGTAATTAAATATGTGAATTAGTCGAACGGAGTTTAACATCTGTTGTATGTATATAATATAATTTTAATTACGTACAAATAAAGTAAAGGTGGAAAATTACATAACTACCCTTATCTATTACACAAATCACTACCCCACCTCTATTCACTTGTGAAATCAGAATTTTCATCAGGTAATTCAAATATATGAAGAAGTAAATATGTAAACTAGTCGAACGGGATTATTAACATCTGTCGAACAGAGTTATTAACATTTGTTGTATATATATATATAATCAATTTTAATTATATATAAATAATATAATTTTTCGCTGAAAGACATTGAATGAACCCCTAACTACAGGTTGACTTCAACTCCGCCTCTAATAAATAAATAAATTTTTACAAAATTTAGACCAACGGTGGAAAAACACTCGTCATAAATGCAAAAAAAAAAATATGATAAATATTTTTATTATTTTTTAATTATTAATAAACATGAACAACAACATCAAGTTTTAATTTGTCTAGTCCAAATCATCCCTGTCGTACACGTGTCTGAAGATTTTTTGTCCCATTATTGTTGGAATATTAATAGTAAAGAAATTTATATATTATTTTTATTTATTATAGTAGGTAATATATTTTATTTTTAAAATTAAAAATCTTATATTTTAAGAAAAATTATTCGTATAAATATCATTTGAATGATCTAATAATTAATAATGTCAAATATTTTTTACAATAATGATATATATCACGACTTAAATTTTCATTATTCAACTTTTTTTTTTTAAATTTTCTACTGATTTAGAATTTGACTAATTCAAAAAAATTTATTTTAAAGACAAATACTTATATCACTAGCAATTTTATTTTAAGAATTCAAATTCGAAATTTCTCATTAACTAATAATTAAAGTGTTACCACTCAAAACCTTTGATGATAATTAGGTACTTGTCTGTCCTAACAATGTCACTAGTTAATTATTTTTTTCTCTTTTATAACTATATATTATAATCAAAAATTTTCTTGAGCGAAGGATCTTTAAAAAATAATTTTTAAATTTTATAAAAATAGAGATAAAATTTGTGTATATTTTATTCTTTGCAAATGTTGTTTATAGAATTAAATTGAATATATTATTATTATTATTTATATTATTAAAATTTCTTTAATTTAATATTAATATTTTTTTAATTTTTAGTACATATTGAGTACAAATTATGTACATGAATATGGTTCACCTCTTGCTTAGCTATTTATGTCATTCATATTAAACATGTTTCAACTTATTTTTCACTTCAAACATGTTAAGATTTTTCATATCAAGAATGTCCTTATCCAAGGTCACAAAATAATTAGTCTATTAAAATAAAATCATATTTTCTTATTTAAAAAATAAATTTAATTTTAGACTTTTCATTTTTATCGATTATTATATTTCATCTCTCTTAATAAATGTGAGTGTATTTAACTGGTCATAATGTTTAATAGCGAAACAAAGACTTTTAAAATTTATAATTTAATACAAATTATAAAAATTTATGTGACTATAAATCATATAATTAATTAAGGATAAAACAAAGATTTTAAAATTAAAGTATTATAATTTGAAAGATGTCATTTCTTAAAAACAATGGGAAAAAATATACGATTTATAGCATTAAAAATATCGTTAGCTTACTTTAGACTATAAATTTTAAAAATTCATTCTTTTCTTTTTTCAAAAATATGTGTAGAATCGAATATCGTCACATAAATTAAAATAAAAAAACTATACATTATAAATGTTATGTTCGTCGTCGTTGCTCTTTCTTGAGGCCGTCATAACAATTAAAATTTTACAGATCTAATTTATGAGAGAAAGAATTGAAGGACGAGATTCGTCTCATAGGGTTTAATTTGTATATTCATTATAATTTATTAATGTAGAAAATATAATATAATTTTAATTATGTATAAATAATGTGAAGGTAAAAATTACATAACTATCCTTATCTATTACACAAATCACTACCCCACCTCTATTCACTTGCGGAGCCAAAATTTTCATCAGGTAATTCAAAATATGAAGAAGTAAATATATAAACTAGTCGAACGGGGTTATTAACATCTGTAAATATATAAACTAGTCGAACGGGGTTATTAACATCTGTCGAACGGAGTTATTAACATTTGTTGTATATATATATAATTAATTTTAATTATATATAAATAATATAATTTTTCGCTGAAAGACATTGGATGAACCCCCTAACTACAAGTTGACTTCAACTCCGCGTCTAATAAATAAATAAATAAATATATTTTTACAAAATTTAGACCAACGGTGGAAAAACACTTGTCATAAATGCAAAAAAAATAATATGATATTGTATTATATTTTAAGAAAAATAATTCGTATGATTATCATTTGAATGATCTAATAATTAATAATGCCAAATATATTTTACAATAATGATATATATCATGACTTAAATTTTTATTATTCAATTTTTTTTATTTTTCACTGATTTAGAATTTGACTAATTTGGATTTTTTTATTTTAAAGACAAAATACCTATATCACTAGCAATTTTATTTTAAACTTTTAAATTCAAAATTTCTGATTAATTAATAATTAAAGTGTTACCACTCAAAACCTTTGGTGATAATTAGGTACTTGTTTGTCCTAACAATGTCACTTGTTAATTATTTTTTTCTCTTTTATAACTATATATTATAATCAAAACTTTTCTCTAGTAAAGCATCTTTTAAATTTTTTTTTTAATTTTATAAAAATAGAAATAAAATCTGCGTATATTTCATTCTTTGCAAATGCTATTTATAGAATTAAATTGAATTTATTATTATTATTATTTTTTATATTATCAATATTTATTTTATTTAATATATTTTTTTAATTTTTAGTACATATTGAGTACAAATTATGTACATGAATATCGTACACCTATTGCTTAGCTATTTATGTCCATATCCAAGGGTCACATAATAATTAGTCTATTAAAATAAAATCATATTTTCTTATTTAAAAAATAAATTTAACTTTAGACTTTTCATATTTATTGATTATTATATTTCATCTCTCTTAATAAATGTGAATGTATTTAACTGGTCACAATGTTTAATAGCGAAACAAAGGCTTTTAAAATTTATAATTTAATATAAGCTATAAAAATTTATGTGACTATAAATGATATAATTAATTAAGGATAAAATAAAGATTTTAAAATTAAAGTATTATAATTTGAAAGATGTCATTTCTTAAAAACAAAATATCGTTAGCTTATTTTAGACTATAAATTTTAAAAATTCCTTCCTTTTTTTTAAAAAAAATGTGTGTATAACTGAATATCGTCACATAAATTGAAATAAAAAGACTATACATTATAAATGTATGTTCGTCGTCGTTGCTCTTTCTTGAGGTCGTCATAACATTTATTAAAATTTTGCAGATCTGATTTATGAGAGAAAGAATTGAAGGACGAGATTCATCTAATAGGGTTTAATTTGTATATTCATTATAATTTATTAATGTAGAAAATAAATAATATTTTTTCTTAAATTTTATATTTGTGTCATTTTATTTATTTATTTTTGCATTAATGAAATTTAACCTTATTAGGGTAGGCATAATGCCGCCATTTTAATCAAACGGTATAAAAGGACAAAAAGAAAAAATTGAAATAAAATAAAAATTAAAAGTTATTGTCAATACATGACCAAAAGGCATATTGTCCCATTCATATATTACCTTGCTTTAAGGGCAAAATAATTTTTGGAATTTTTTGGAGTGGGGGGTGGGGGTGGTAGGGGGTAGGGGTGGGGTGTTTCAATTATGAATAATATCATTTAGACTTTGAAAATTATTTTGGTAATTCAGAGCTGGAGCGAGAGGAATATGATTTCTTCAATTATATTATAGATAATTAAATTTGAGTCTTGAAAATAAAAAAAATGTGAGAATATTTTACCTTTCATAGGGTTTTAATATGGGCGGATGCAATATTTAGATATTGAATTCAATTGAATCATGTATATTTTATGTAGAGCATAAATTTACGTTTAAGAATTTATTTTAATTGCAGCGAACAATAAGTATAAACTCATAATTTTTTTAAAATAATGTGGGGGTGGGGGTGGAGGTGGGGTGGGGTGTTTTCAATTACGAATAATATTATTTAGATTTGGAAATAATTTTTATTATTTAGAGTTGAAGCATGACGAATATGATTTCTCCAATTATATATAGATAATTGAATTTAAATCTTGAAAAAAAGAGAGAATGTTTTACCTTTCATAGGGTTTTTGCATGAACGAATGCAATATTTAAATATTGAGTTCAGTCGAATCATGTATTTTCTATGAAGGGCATAAGTTTACGTCTAAGAATTTATTTGTAATTGTCGTGAACAATAAGTATGAACTCATAATTTTTTTTTTAAAATTGAGGGTGGGAGTGGGGGTGGGGTGGGGTGTTTTCAATTATGAATATTATTATTTAGACTTTGAAAATTATTTTTGTTATTTAGAGTTGAAACGAGATGAATATGATTTCTCCTTTTTTAATTATATTCGAGTTTTGAAAATAAAAAAAATTAAGAATATTTTACCTTTTATAGGGGTTTAACATGGAGAAATGAAATATTCAAATACTAAATTCAGTCGAATCATGTATTTTCTATGCAGAACATAAATTTGCGTCTAAAAAATTACTATAATTGAAGTGAATAATAAGTATAAACTCATAATTTTAAAAATTTATAATGAATTCAAAGTTAAAAATTTTAAAAATTAAATTTATAGACTTTAAATTCTATCTTTAATATAAATCTAAATTAATCGAAACATTGAATATAAACTAAAAACCAAAAAAGGTCTTTTTTTTGTTTATCTGTCATGCATGATGCATTCCTTTCCAATATTATGATTCTTCTTATAAAGAATATATTGAAATGCAAGTTTCTCATTTTCTTTTCTTGTTTCATTATCATCATTGTCATTATTAATCTCCTAATTAAATGCCTTTGTGGAAAAAGTAAAAGTCCTTTTATTGTCAAGAAATTCACATAAATAATCGTCCATCAAAATAATATATATATATATATAGACTTAATAAATAATCGTCCATTAAAATAATATATTTATACTTAATCGAAATCTTATTTATCAGATGCTATTATGGAGAATATATTTTTCTTATTTTGTAGAAGTCGTTCATGATATATCTGATCTATGCATAATGAATACAATTTTTTTACTCTTATTCAATATTGATAATAGATCTGAAAAAGCATCTAAAAACATCAAATTTAAATACATTATAATTCAATTCGTGATGATCATAAGTAGAAAGTTCATATTCTTCAATCATTAATAAACAATTTGTTCGACAATACTTAACGCAATTATCATAAAATATATAAATTCCAACACACACACATATACACATATACATACATATATGTGTGTGTATATATATATATAAAAGTCTTATTGGTGTGCATCCAGTAGGAATTGAACCTATGAATTCACCAATTATGAGTTGGGTGCTTTAACCCTAACCCATTGAGTGCTCTACCTCGGACTATCAACAACATACGCTCTACTGAAATAATAAATTTCGTGAAAACCAGCTATATCCGATCTTGATTGGCCTTCCACCCCTAGCCACAAGTCTTTCCCCTATTTTGCCACATATGTGGATTCAATCCTCCAAGGCCTATATACATACACACACTAGTAATGCTTTAGAAACTTATTGTAGAAGGGTAAAATGGTCATTTTACAAGAAGCAACAAGAAAAAGACTTGTGTTTTGATGTAAGCATTTTCCATTTTCCCCCTTACTATAATAGAGTGTTTTTTTTGGGGGGTGGGTGGGTTGGGGGGTGGGGGGCTTAAGGGGTAGGGGTGGGAGGTGGATTTTATACAAAGTGACCCCCAAAAGGACATTTTTGGTGGTTTTGATAAGACATTTGTCTACTTGTCTTTGCTTGGGTGGTATGGTTGGTAACCACATAGTCAATCCTAGGTGACACGTGTCATCCCAACTCATCTCATCCACTTGGTTTTAGTTCTCTAAAATTAATGTTTTTAAGATAAGATCATCTTTTATTATTATTATTATTATTATTATTATTATTATTATTATTATTATTATTATTATTATTATTATTATTATTATTATTATCATAACATATTCGAAATTCATTGATTCGATTGATTTAAATTAGGTGTAGTATAAGACTCATTTAAGGAGAAAACAGTCTCTACTTAAAAATTTCTCATTCAAAATATCTGATTAAGGACAAAAATAAAATATTATGAATTATCTGACTTTATAACTTTCGTTAATATATATATATCGAAAAATCTATTTTCATAGCATAAAATCACCTTGTTCCATAGTTTGCGGGTCAAGGTTCGTTAGTGGGATAGTTCAGTGGTACTCCTTACCTTTATTGACACAATTAACTAATAGGAATTGACAGATATTGTAATCATCTTTGATCAACATGAAGAATATACGGTCTTGCGAGAGTGTATTACTTTAGAAATTCAAACAACAATTTGTTTAATCGATACAAATTGTGATCCCTATCTTGCAGATGTTTCAATTCCAGCTAATGCTAACCCCAAATAGTAATGATTCAAAGCACTTTTTTTACACTATTTCGAAAACCCAAAAACTCAATCGTAGGAATATATAAAATATAAGATTTTCAATCATAGTAAAAAAAAAGAGAAAATAAATAAATAATTATAATAATATTTTAAATTTATTTTTAATTAAGAATGAAGAAAAATGATAGATATAATGTATTATCATGCAATTATGGAAATGCATGTTCTAGTATATTTGTGTTGTAATCCATTTAATTTTAGGGAATATTTATATTTTTATTTTTATTTTATATATTAGGGAAACAAAGTATAATATTAAAAATATTATTAAAAAATTTATTCTACTTGTTCCATCTTTATCTATTAAATATCATTCTATTGAAATATACTAAATTAGATATATAAAATGACACATATAAAAAGTAGAGAATAATAATACAACAATAATTATTATTCATTTGACATGATGAGGAAATGTTCTATTCCCAAATAAAAATTTTGGTGTCAATTCAAATTAATCGAGTTTAATATTAAATATTATATTAAAAATAACTTAAACGTCCTCGAAAATAAAGTTATATATGATAATAAAAAATACTTTATTTATAAATTAAAATGTTTTGGCGTTCTATTCACAAACAGAAAAAATTTCAACTCGAATTCAAATTAATCAAGTTCTAAATTATGTCAGGACATGCATGACATTAGATATAAAGGAATTGAGGTTGTATATTAGGATATAAGGTTAATAGGCTAGTAGATAGTAGAGGTAGAACGTTGACTTGTCTTGTGATGTAGTAGTCTAGTAGAATTAGTCGCGTCTTTATATATTATATTGTTACTATCATTTATTTTGTTACTTTTATTATATTTACAAAACTATCATTGCTTTTTATTGTAGTCATTATTCTATATCTATTATTTAATTTTCTGCTTCTAGGACTGATATATTTGAGTAGAGGGTCTTCTAGAGACGGTTTCTTTATCACTAAATATATTATTGTTATTGTTGTTCTGATATAAATGTTAGACAAAAAAACTTAGACGTCCTCTGATGATACCACATTATGTAAAAAAAAATTCTATTCCCAAATTAAATATTTTTAACATAAATTTAATTAATCGAACTCCAAAATAAACGTTAATACCAAAACCTCAAACATCCTCTAAAAATAAAGTCCATTTTTGACAATAATAAACACTCTAGTTACAAATTAAAATTTTTATTTAATACCATTATAAATTAATTGATCTTTAAAATAAATATCAATGGATAAGTAAATCACATTTGATATGAAGCTATTCATTTTAAAATTATTTTTTTATTAAATTTAAATCAAATTAATCGAACTTCAAAATTATCGCGAATCAAAAAAATTAAATCAAACGTTTAAATTCGAAAAGAAGGGGGCGGTGCCGGCCCAAAGAGGAAAACAGCCACGTGACTAAGACTGCACTGCATGGCAGACAGTGGAAAGCCAGTATGGCTAGTGACATTATAATAGTTTATTTAAAAATTAAAAAAAACTCCATATTCGATATTCATATTAAAATTTAATTTAGTTATAAATTTAAATTTTTTAATTATATATAGTATTTGCGTCACAATTTTTACATAGCGGGGGCAGAGTCAGGTAGTGGTGAAGCTAGTTTATAGTTGCAGAGTCAGCTAGTGGCAGAGCTAGACTATTGTCAGGGGTTCATTCGAACGTCCTTCGACAAAAAATTAAACTATTTATACATAGTTAAAATAACATTTTATGTATATATAAAATGTTCGAACCCTGATTTCGAGTTACATTAGTGAAAATTCTGACTCCGTTATTGAAGTTAGGTAGAGCTAAGCTATAGTGACGAATTCAAAAATTTTGATAAAAATGTTCGAGATTTAACATGTATGTATAAAAAGTTTTAATATATATATATATATATATATATATCTTATATACTTTGTACTAGTTTTTATATAAATAATATAGTTTTTCGACGAAGAGTGTTTAATCAATTGGCCAAATGCTACCCCAGTACTACTTAAGGGATTTATTTGAACTCTCTTCGATTAAAAAAATTACACTTTTTGTATATGATTTAAATTAATTTTTACGTATATATAACAGATATAGAATCTCTTTGACTTACTCTTCGCGTACTCTCTCGACCAGATCATCATAGGAAAGTACGAAAAAATCTTTTCAAAGTGAGAGAAGGAAGGGGAAGACTCCCTCCCTCCATCCTTTCTTAAAGGATGGAACAATCGTCACTCGACCAATTCATCATAAGAAAGTACGAAAAAATCTTTCCAAAGTAAGAGAAAGAGGGAAGGCCCCCTCCCTTTGTTCTTTCTTAAGAGATGGAACAATTGTCACTCGACCAGTTCATTATAAGAAAGTATAGAAAAATCTTTCAAAAGTGAGAGATGGAGGGAAGACCCCCTCTCTCCATCCTTTCTTAAGAGATGCAACAATCATCACTCGACAGCTCAACGTAATTTGAGCTCGATAGAAAAAATTAGAAAATTATAGTTCCGCCACTGTTTAACGATACTTTTATCTTTTAATTTTTTAGTGATTATGTATATAGCCACGTGTTATAGTGACCACAAGCACATGTTAGGCTGTCAAAAGTGGCTATATTTGCAACATGTGGCATTTTGGGACCTAATTAATGAATTATATCACGTATCTTTTATGATTTGCTTCTTATTTATTAATTAAAAAGAAAGTTTTTGTTTCTTACTTTACAATTGGCATTTTATTTACATGGAAAATGACACTTAACTTTTAGCATTTACTATTATTTTTTTAAAAAATAATTATTATTATTATCGATTTATCTGACAGTATTTGACTCGACACAAAATTTAAAAGAAGAATTTTTATATATAGCCACTTAAAAATACTTTAATTATATTTCATACGTCTTCATAGTTATAGTTTGAGTAATTACATTTCATAACTATGGTTATGCATTTGTATAATTTGCTATACAATTTGCAGTTTTTGTATAGCATTTGTATATTTTGCTATATGATTCGTGCACAATGTTTGTATAAATCGTTATACAATTAGCAGTGTTAGTAAATTTCTCTATATAATTTGATTGGCGCACAACTTTTATATAAATCGCACAAATTATACAAAACTCAAATGTAATTACAGTTAGATATTTGTCGCGAGCCATAATTAATTGAAACTATAACTATATCAGCTAATTAACTAATATATATTTACTTATCCGCATAATTTTTTTCAAATTAAAAAGAAAAACAATTTTGAAAGTTGTGGCTTTAAACCTAAGGCATAATTGTTTTGTGGTTATAAATATTAAATATTTTTTCTTCATCTTTGTGAATTTAATATTTTTTCTAGCTAAGTCAAAATATTAAATATTACATTATTTTTTTTAGAATTAGCCAGAAAAAATAGTAAATTTTTTTAAAGTAAAATTATACTATATAATATCTTTTGAAATAAAGTTAGTGGCATATTAAATATATTATCTGTTATTTTATTATTATTCCAAGTGGAAAATCTCAAAGGATATTCTTAGTGCTATTTTTTTTTTCAAACTCCCTGTGGTATTATTCGAATTCAGAATTTGAAATTTATAAATATAAATATTAAATAGATGAATTATATTATATTTGAATGAATTAAAATTAATTAAGTTAATAAATAAATAAATTATTAACTCGTTCACGCCATATATATAAGTGACATGTTTTATCCAATCAGATATAAATTTATTTGCATACATTTTGCAGACCTTTTTCTACGTACAAGTTTTAAATACTCGAAAATTAAGAATGAAACAGATCAACCAAATATCAAGATTGTTCAAGATCAAAATTGCTTATTTTGTGGAAATAATTATTTTTCTTAACAATTATTCTCTAATTTTTTTTTAAAAAAATAAAAATACTTACCATTTTATTATGAGATTTGACTATTTTGACATATGTCTAATATTGTACTAAAGAGTGTTGAAAATTATATTAATTATTACAATTGAGTTTCAAATTTGATGTCCTTGAATTTAATGCCTATCATTTTCTTTCATAATAAAAATAAATAAATGTTTGACTAAAAATTATATGATAGTCAATATAGTTCCAACAAATTAGGAATTCTTGAATAAATGCATCCAATTTTAAACTTAATATTTATATAAGAGAATTATATTTATTTACTAATTTTTTAAGAAATTATTCATAGAATATAAGTAGGCAAACAAGAAAAAAAGAGAATACTCATTTATCAATAGGGCCATGCCCCGAGCAACTTTCTCGAAAAATTATATCGAGGGATTCGTAAAAAGCTCGGCAAGAACTCAGGTAGTTAGGCGGGATTGAAGATCGCCTGGTAGAATTTTATGAACCAAAAAATAGAAAACATACGATTTTAACAATTTTTTGTGAGTGTTAATCCACGGTTCCTGAGATATATATAAAAGTAGGCAAACAAGAAAAAAAGAGAATGCTATTTTTCAAACTATACAACTATCACCTAACAAATTGTGGTTTAATTGGCTGCAATGAAATGGACATTAAAGTCATAAATTATTAAAATAACCAAAAATAATTGCCTTAATACCAAAAATTAAAATGTACAAAAACAATTAAAAAATATATCAATTACTTCTTGCAATTTTAATTAAAAGTGGGAAGATTCCGATTAATTCAGATTTGCGTTGCATAACAACATTAAAAAGGGGGAAGCTACTACTAGAAATATGAGAATCGATCATAAATCTATTGAAAATCTTACCAACAAGTCAAATTCTAAAAAAATTTCAATCGGACAAATTTTTGTAATAGTGAGACCTCTCTAACATATTTTTACTATTCTCAAGGTTCAAATCTATATAAGACCTCTGATTAAAGATGGAGGAATTCTATTCGTCCCGCGATCTTTTAGTGAATTGTTAGTTTGGTATGAAAAGGTGTTTTTGGAAAGTTAAGGGGGTAGTTGTGCTTGAAAAAAACAAAGGTGGTGAGTTAGGTAAGGTTTCATGTGCATTGGGCCCTTTATTAAAGGGGAAAAAGGGCAAAATAATTATTCGTAGTACTTCGTGTTTACACTAAATTGATATTAGTTTATCGAGAAATTTATATATATATAGATTGCAAGTTCAATTTTTTTTATCCCCCGGAATAAAATTTATGTTTTCCCCACTGATCTACAAGGTGCAGGAGCGTTATACAAAGAAAGATAGATGTGTGGTAAAAGAAAATAAAATAGACAAAATTAAAATTGATCACGTTCGTGAGAAATTTTAAATAGCGCAAAATAAAATGAGAGGTCTTTTGAGATAGTTTGGTCATTTCGTGTGTCGACCTCCAAATGCATTGATCCCTAGGTTGAAAAACGGGAGTGGAGGTGTTGAACGGAGACGAGATAAACCTAAAATCACATACACAAAACCAACATTCAATCTTGATCTCAACCGACAAATAAGCACTTCATCTTTGGAAATAATACGCATCTAGACACCTCATCTTAATTTTTTTTTATAACAAGGGAAACCCGCAACCGCTACCCTTTGGATAAACCCCCCACTCTTATGTAATAACTCACAAACCACATAGGAAAGATAACCCACACTAAGCAAACCCGATGCGACAAGCTCGACCTAAGAGGCAAACCCCTTATCTTAATCTCAACTGACAACTAAACACTCAAACTCAATCCCACTATGTCTCATGGATACTCCACGTTGACGCGAGACATAAATTTCAAAGATGTCTAGAAGATCATTTTGAAAGTCGGAGTGTTCGACTGACATAGTGGGCAAGTAAGTACAAATCTAATTAAGTGAAGTTATGAACATCAATTTCCTCTACATAGAAGTGGAAAAGTAGAGAAATATACACATAAAAGATACAAAATGGGAATGCTAATAAGCAAGAAAAACTAGCTTTTCCCTCTTCAATTGCCTGACTAATCTTTACATATATGTATGATAATATACAGTGAAAGTTTCTCTTGTTCATGTACTTATGGGGATGATAAACACGACTACACGCGTAGTATGGTTTATCGAGTTTTCTGGGGGTTTAACGTCTCTGAAATGCCAACGCTTACATTCTTCTGCTCCCCCATCTCGCCAAAACCATTGTCTTGCATCATTGCTACAAATTCATTGTAATCAATGCGTCCATCCTGAAATATCGATAAGAGTAGATAACATTTGAGTTTGAGCGATGATGTTTGACAAAACTCTACGTTCCTAGGCTTCACGTTGCATGATTCTGCAAAGACGATAGAAGAAATTCAAAGAATGAGGACAGAGAGACGTACATTGTCTTGATCAACTTCACGCATAAGTTCTTCGATGGGGATATTGTTCATCCCAAACTTCTCACAAGCTTTTTGGAGCTCGTCCTTTGTGATGTATCCGCTACCATCTTGATCGAAATATGAAAAAGCAGCATACATGTGATCCTCCTTCTGAATTTTATTTAGATGGAGCATAGCCGCTATAAACTCGCCATAGTCAATGGTACCACTATTATCAATATCTGCCTGCAATTGCACAAAGAAGCTTGTTTGAAAATGTATCAAACCAGAAGAAAAAATATTCAACATTTTCCAAGTTCCATAATCATAACCCTGAGTGCTTGTTCAAAACAGTCGCAAACTTTACCTCCACGACCATTTAGAGACCCCGAAAAAGGATTTGTTGTTCTCCTGGAATACAATCCGTCAAACCAAAGTGTCCATATCCTCCCAAAACAGAAGGCTAAAGCTAAGTTTAGGAATGAGTATGACGACTCTGATACCACGTTAAGGTGTGTGACCATTTTATCAAAAAGCTTAAACTGTTAGAGAGAACACACTTTTAATCAAATCTCAACGATATGATTAGATATATGTGTACAGATGTTGAAGGACGAATATATACTTCATTAGGCACCTAGATACACAAAGGTTTGTTGGGGCACTGGTCGAGTCTGTGCTTAAGTTCTACTCGTGTTATGACCTAGGTTCGATTCCTAACTCTACTAATACCTCAAATTTCCTAATACTGACCAACAACTTTTCTTTCTCGTTCATATATTTGAACGTTGAATTCTCATCGGACTACAATGTAAGGAAACTTCAAAATGAGCATCATTTTACGATAAATGCAGAACAAGTCTCTTCTTCTTCTACCTTGTCAATTAAACTCTTCCCCTTATCAACAAATGTGTCGCGCATGATAAAAGTCTTCAGAGAAGAGTTGATAACGCTAAAAAAACTAATGTTTTCAGTATGTAATAGCATCAGCATCTTTTTCATATAAGGAATAAAAGTTCATTGACAAAATAGCGAAATTATTTACTTACCGCTTGCATTAAACTACTTATTTCTGAATCCTTCAGATTGGCGCCTACTCGTTCCAAACCCTTCTTCAGTTCCTCCAACGTAATATTTCCACTATTATCGGTATCTATCATTTTGAACATTTCCTTGAGTCCTGCAAGTTCGTCTGCAGACAGACTTTCGGCAATAACCTAAAAAAACAGACGGTTTGGTTAGCGATTGAAACTGATAGTATATTAGTTGACAAAAATGAAGAATTACTACTAGATAGTCATGGCATCTTTGTATTTTCTCAAAATCATTAGTTAGGGGATTACAGTGCTCAAAGACTATGCTGTTCGGACTCTTCAAAACTGCCATCTGATGCATGTCGGAGCACTCCAAAAGAAGTGCATTTTGGGAGGATCCAACATGAGTACGGAAACATTTTTGAAGAGTCCAAGCAACATAGTGCAAAGGTCCTAAGAATTAGAATAACTTACTCTAACTGCTATCTTTTTTAATTTGTTCATTGCAGAAAATTGATTGAGACGAGTCAGAACAGCAGAATCAAGAGGCTTATCTGGAGCTACCCCGCCAACACGTACCCATGGGTGACCTGAGATAAGTACAACATCCATTACTTAGATACTTATTTCATAAGTACGTATATTAAACGACACAGTAACATAAATTGGGAAAGTGTTAAAAGCGTATCAGTTCATATCTGCATTTTTTGTTATTTCTCCCCTATCTTATCACCACCATTTTGAGTCTTCGCACAAAAAAAAAAAGCTCATGTAGAAGGTCAACATTCTTTTGCTCATATGTTAAAATTCCGAGCAAGAAAAGTTGGAAAGAAAACGTGGAATCAGGAAGAAAACATTGTTCATAAACGTAAGCAGTTGTGTGATAAATGTCTCATCCTAACCATTGATCATATAATTCGAAGAAGAAAGGGTGAGAAGTATCATAGTCAAACATTAAGGAAACACGACAATGTCACCAACTTAAAGGATCAGATTAGTGAATATTGAATCTTACAAAGGACTTCATGGGCTGTCAGCCGCTTTTTCGGATCTCTCACAAGCATCTTTCTGACGAGATCTTTTGCACTCTCTGATATAGATGGCCAAGGTTCTGATACAAAGTCAAGTTCCCCTTTTAGAACCTGTTCAAATATTCCTTGCTCCGTCTCTGATTCATAACAACACAACACATGCAAGATGGACATAATCATGTTAGGTTCAAGAATTATAGGATCAAATTACTAAAGGAAGAGATTCGCGAGATCTGACCATCCCAGAAGGGAGGAACTCCACTTAATAGAATATAAATGATCACTCCAGCACTCCATATATCACATTCTTGACCATAACGCTTCCGCAACACTTCTGGGGCAACATAATAAGGGCTTCCGACAACATCAGTGAAGATTTCACCTGGGGGCACAGAACTTTTTTTCTTGATCAGGTGTCAGAAAGTCAGCTAATGAAACAGCCAGAAGAAATAGCAGGCAACAACAGAGAATTACTTTGAAAGAAAAACTATGGCCTACGACAAGCATTCATCCTTGAGACTTCACATCCATTATAAAATAAGCTTAATGTGAATAAAAAAGAAGAGTACAAACAAAGAAGAGAATAGCATGTTCCTTATCTAAGCTACTCGGACTCGGTGTAGTGTGGATCTAGAAGTCGGATCCTTCATGATTTAAATTTTAAGATTGGGGGATATGGATTAAGGTACGGATACACGTACAGTGATTCAGCTAAAAGTAATTCAAATATCTGAAAATAGAGTTATATTTGTCCTTCAATATTGGTCAAAGAACACAAAATCGATTGACCAAATCCGGTATGGATCCCACACCAACGTCGTGTCGACACGGCACAGCACCAGAAGTGAAGAGTCTGAGAAACTTAGTTACTTATTACTACACAA
Organism: Solanum aculeatissimum; assembly: GCA_038996855.1. NCBI lineage: Eukaryota > Viridiplantae > Streptophyta > Magnoliopsida > Solanales > Solanaceae > Solanum > Solanum aculeatissimum. The sequence continues at coordinate 93,272 of JBCEWC010000013.1, read as the reverse complement.
CTTCCTCAATTGAAAGCAACAGTTGATATATACAGAACTTCTAAAGTCAAAACAGAAATTGAATAGCCGCATGCATTGCATTATAAAGACAGGGATGAATAAAAGGCAAGAAAACGATAGATACCCTCACTGTTTACTATGTCGGGATAGATGCATGGGAAATTTACGTTACATGAAAAATCGTGAATGTAAATATTCAGAGTTGATTTATGGCTTTTTCCTGAAACTGGAGTGGCACGAGCTGTTCCTTACTCTACCTTGGTGTTTACAACCTTTTATTATCAGTAGAAGATCACTCAGCGCGAAGACGAGCAATTTTCAAATCTTGCCTACAATTTTTCCACAGAAAAGATTGCAGGAGCTAAAGACTACAGATAGGCATTTATAACATTGAAACCAGTTTGGAAACTACTCTTGGCATCTAAAGACTGCTTTCCCTTTACTGGATAGATTAGAAAAACGCTGGACAAAGATTTGAAGGGGAAAAAAGAAGAGCGACAAAGAAAGGTCATGAAATATAGAGAAAAAGCACAGTAAAGCATCCTTGACACTACCTTTTTCTGGCGATTAGACTGGAGCATACTAGCAACAACTGATCAGCTTATAAAAACAACAAACATGAGCTGACCACCTTCAAGGTATGCTTCTGAGTTTGACATTAACGAACCTTACACCTAAAACCTAACCAAGACATTCAAAACAGCTAAAAACTTTATCTTTTATAGGCATGTCTAAAGTCCATCCATTACATAAAAGAACAATGCAAAATGTCGTGTCATTGGAAGAGAATTCATCTAAACCAAGCATTTAAGCTAACTAGCTCATAAAGCATTGGGAAGTGCTCATGCTGTTTTGCTCAAGCGACGTACAATTAGCAATTGGTGACTTGTTGACATAAAAGAGATCATAACATTTCTAGGAAGTACCGAATAGATGAAAAAACTAATAAACTAGATCGACACCACTTTTAACGAAAAATGTTTGCAAGTGGATTACCTGGCTTGAAGAAAACTGATAACCCAAAGTCAATTGTCTTCAAGGGTGAATCCTCATCCTGATTGATAAAAAGAAAGTTCTCGGGTTTCAGGTCCCTATGCATGACACCCATGGAATGACATGCTTCCACGACACCTACAATTACCCTAGCAAGTTCAGCTGCCTTCTTCTCACTGTAATGTCCTCTCTGTAAAATCCTGTCGAAGAGCTCCCCACCCACACAAAGCTCCATCACGACGTGTACTTCAACAGCATCCTCATAAGCCCCTACTATTTGTACCACACTAGGGTGACCTGCCAAGTGGTGCATAATCTGAATCTCCCTTCTTACATCCTCCACATCCTCCTCAGTCGTCAACTTCCTTTTAGCAATGGACTTACACGCCAATTCCTTTCCATGTACCTGTTAGGATTTTTTTTGAAGAAAGATGCAAACAACAAAGTTGAAAACATGGATGAAAATCAGTCACTTATATGTTTCATTAACTATAGGGCTTTTTAAATAATCACATAAGCAAAATAGTAAACTCCTCCTGCAACTAAAGCATTAGACTCTAACCATGCCTAACAGCTTGTTTGGATGGTTGTTATACATCATTTCGTAATGTATCGTATTATATTGTCCTGTATTTAATTGGTGAATACAATGTTTGGACAGATTATATCATTTTTTCTACTGTTATATAATGTCATAGATCAGCATTGTGAACGAGTATGATACGGTACAATAGGTAACAACCATCCAAACAAGTTGTACGAAACTGAATATTCTAGTAAATCAAATACTCCCTCCGTATCAAGTTGTTTATCTTACTTTCTTTTTCTGTCCATTTCAAAAAGAATATTGCTTCCCACTTTTCGCAACTCTTTAGTTTCAAGTTTCCACATGGCATGTTTAACACCACAAGATTAGAAGACATTTTGACACATTCTACATTCTTTTTTAGTTTCCCAAAATCCGCGTCAAGTCAAACCAGACAAAAAAATTAAAACGGAAGGAGCATTCGACTCCTAATACAACTAATCATTCTAGAAAAGGACTGTAGCAGTAGTGACAGATGCAACATTCAACAATACCTTGTCCACACATAAATACGTTGTCCCGAATTGACCTTGTCCAAGCTTCCTCCCTAAACTACAAATCTCCTTCAAATTTCCAGTTTTTCTTCCCAAAACAGAGTCGATTTTAAGACCTATGCTCGATAATCGCTTAACATGACTAGGCTTGTTCTGTTTCACTCCCTCCACTTGCTTATTATTAACATTTGATGAATTCTTCTCATTGTTACCAACACCATACTCAGTAGTATCATCTCCACTAGCAATCTTAAGGTGTGGGGGTGGGGTACTCTGAGTACCACCATATCTATTATTAGTGTCATTTCCATCTGCTTTCGACGACAAACCAACTGATGAATTCTCTTGAGTTTTGTGGGAATTTGAATCCCCATTATTTGGAAGAGGTAAATGTTCTTGTTGCCTTGTTTTCCATACAGCTGCTGTTACTGATTGTAAGAACCCATTGTTGCCCAATTTGGGTCCTATACATGTATTCCCCATTCTCTCTTCTTTCAATCAAATCCTTTCTACCTCCTCGAGGGTAGTGATAACGTCTACGTACACTCTACCCTCCCTAGACCCCCGAGACTACACTAGGCTGATTTTTCTTCTTCTTCTTCTTCTATAAATCAAATCCTTACATTTTCTCTTTAATTCCCAAAAAATCCTCTCAAGAACCTATAATCTTTTGCCCCCAAAAAAGTTAAATACTACCCCTAAGTTCAAGAACCCTAACTTTCAAGAAAAAAAATATCATCTTTCAATAAAAAAAAACCTATAATCTTTTGCCCCCAAAAAGTTAAATACAACCCCTAAATTCAAGAACCCTAATTTCAAGAAAATTTTTTTATCTTTCAATCACAAAACCCTTTCAAGAACCTATAATCTTTTGCCCCCAAAAATTTAACACCACCCCTAAATTCAAGAAAAGAAAAAAAAATACCTATAATCTTTTGCCCCAAAAACTTATTCAAGAACCCTAAATTCAAGAAAAAAAAAAATTCTCCCCAAATCAAAATCCTTTCTTTTTCTTTTAAATTCCCCAAAAAACCCTTTCAAGAACATATAACCTTTTGCCCCAAAAATTTAAATACTTCCCCTAAATTAAAGAACCCTAAATTCCAGATTCCTTAGAATCTGAAATTCAAGAATTCAAAAAATTAAAAATGAGTTTCTTTTTCAAGAAAAACAAACAAAGAATTGACCTTAGTCTAGAAATTAGCCACAAAATTCGAAAAATAATAAAATAAATTCAGGGATTCAGAGAAATTAGGGGAAATATTATGGAAAATATTTGGGGGAAAGAAAATTAGGAAAATGTAGGTGGTGAAATATTTTTGTCTCAAGTGTACTTTCATGCATGCATTGCATGCGCACGTAAAACTTTTATTTTTCACGAGTTTTATATCTCAAAATTATTCATTGTTTTTTACTTTACGTATAATATATAAACATATACTCAAATTAGATTACAATTGATAAGTAAGCACTCTGACTATGAAAGTGCATATCTAGACATATCAATTTGGTCTTAACGAGCAACGAAGCACTCCGACTAATCGCCATTGTGTCTCGTGGACGTTTGAGGCTGATGTGATACATAAATTTTGAAGGTTTCTAAATGATCATTTTGTAAGTTGGAGTGTTCAACTGACCCGATGGACACGAATTGAGGTGTCTAAATGTATATTTATGTATTATGTCTTCTATTTATCTATTTAAACTTTATAATAAAACATAGATCAATACTTAAAATACAAATAATGTCGGTCCCACGTGTCCCACAAGTTGAGCAAGTAGATACATGTACGTGTTGTATATGAAAGTTTGTATCCTATGTAGCATTCTACATTTATTATACCACGTAGGACGTCCGCGTCTAGTTGTTTAACTTTATACAAATTTAAGTGTCTACTTGTGAATACTAAAAATTAGAGGACATAAATACTAAACTCTTAAAATTTAAATTTTAGATTCATTTCCACTTCTAACGATAAAATAAAAAGAGAGGTGCTAAATTCTTTTTGAAATAAAGGCCACTAACTAATTCCTATATATTTAAGAAAATATATTCATTATTATCTTTCGATTTTAATCCATTCATTTGACATCGCACCAAAAAAAACCATCTACTAACAATAAACTAGAAAGAGAGGTGCTAAATTTCCAATAAAATGAAAGTTACAAAATTTAAAATAATCCCTAAATATGTGTATGTATATATATAAAATAAAATATTTTAATTATTTATTAATTTTCAATTTCAACCCGTTCATTTATCAGCTAATATGCGCCAAAAAAGGATCATTTTTCTAACAATAAACTAAAAAGAGAGGTGCTAATTACCATTTATATTTTAAAAAACAATCTATTTTTAAGCATAACCACACAAGATAAAACAAAAATTTTAATGTATAAATATTACCCCCTTCTTCTTTTTCCTCATAAATCATTGATATTTCCATTGTTTTTTCTCCTCTTTTCCAAAAAATAAACAAAAAAAAGGACAAAAAACAATGGCTTCTTTCATACAAAAAACTTTTCTTGTTGTTGCAATATCCTTTTTTGTCACAACAATTCCCTCAAATGCATTTGATTATACATTAAAAGCATCTATTTCTCCATCTTCTCTTCCTAGTACAACAACTCCAACAATAAGTTCAACTACTAAGATTGTTACAAGTGAAAATATTCCATCATTTGTTAAAAATACTATGGTTGGCACAATGGCCAAGACAAAAGAATTTATTAGTAATGTTATTGACAAAAAATTGGCTCGTAGTGCACAATTAGACCATTATACTAAGGATTGTCTAAAGACATGCAAAGAGGTTTATGGAAATGCTATTGATGCAATGAAGAAGACAACACAAGATATTAAAGTACAAAATTTTTACAAAGCAAATGTGGATATTAGTGCAATGTCTTCTTTTATTGAGACTTGTCATGATTGTGTTATTGAGACAAAAGATAATGACATTGATTTCCAAAAATTTGAAACATGGGCAAAAGGAATTGCTAGTGATTGTCTTGAGAAAGTTTATAAGGAATACTTTAAAAATTAATATTGTGTTTGGTTTTAGTCATCAAAAGATGTTTACCGGATGAGACTTGTCTTTCTGAAAATAAGGACAGGTTGTTATCTGATGTAACAAAGATAGGTGACATGATTGTTCTAGTTTAAAAATCTCTCACACTTTATGATGTAATTTGTATTGTCTTGGTGGACAATAAGATGAAAAAGAAAGTTATATATATATTATACACCTACATTTTAATTTATGTGTTTTATTTTTTTTAAGTTCCTAAGGAAAAATATAAAAATTAATATTGTGTTTGGTTTTAGTCATCAAAAGATGTTTACCGGATGAGACTTGTCTTTCTGAAAATAAGGACAGGTTGTTATCTGATGTAACAAAGATAGGTGACATGATTGTTCTAGTGTAAAAATCTCTCACGCTTTATGATGTAATTTGTATTGTCTCGGTGGACAATAAGATGAAAAAAAAAGTTATATATATATTATACACCTACGTTTTAATTTATGTGTTTTATTTATTTTAAGTTCCTAAGGAAAAATATATAAATTAATATTGTGTTTGGTTTTAGTCATCAAAAGATATTTACCAGATGAGACTTGTCTTTCTGAAAATAAGGACAGGTAGGTTGTTATCTGATGTAACAAAGATAGTTGACATGATTGTTCTAGTGTAAGAATTTCTCACGCTTTATGATATAATTTGTATTGTCTCGGTGGACAATAAGATGAAAAAGAAAGTTATATATATTATACACCTACGTTTTAATTTATGT